>JBAIZL010000004.1:237617272-237812272 GCA_036971475.1 Prosapia bicincta | reverse complement strand
TTGACGGTTAAAATGTTTTTTTTAAATAATTTGTACTCACTATATTTCTTATTACATATATATATATATATATATATATATATATATATATATATATATGCTGATACGTATTCCTTCACGGATGGAAAAATATGATGAATAGTTCATCCGTTCATTCTGCAGTCCATAAATTCGCAGTTCCGACGTTTCACTAGAATCTCATCCAGAACTGACGAGTGAACCCAACAACAGTATAAGAGCGAGAGAGAGAGAGAGAGAGACAGATAGACAGACAGACAGACAACGATACATATAGATTGACAGACAGACATACAGTCAGTCAGAGCGTGATTGTGAGTAACATATGTATAGTATACATATTATATAAAATACGATAATACTTTTTCGTGTAATATAATTATTGAAATCACATATAAATAATAATATAAATTAAAACCCTGTTTCTATTTCATATGCGTTTATTCAATAATTATAAATACAGTATATATATATATATATATATATATATATAATATGTATGATACCTTTTTAGACAATGTTCAAAAACCGTTACAAACTGATGAAGGTTTTCACGCTTCGTCAACGCTTTGAACTGTGGGAAGTATACAGTACAAATACGCTGCATAGTTATAATATTAGCATAGTGAGTGAAATAACAAATGTTGATTGAAAGCCTAGCAATCAAGGTTACTCTTGTATAATACAGGAAGAAGTTATGGTCTTACTGTTAGAAAAATGTAAACCCACTAATTTTAGTTTTAGCTAATTTTGTTGTAGGTGTATAACTTTAAAATGTGGGAATAACCAACAGCTATGGATTATTGGGCTCTTTAAATTGGGTTCGTTTGGGGTTATTTTAACTGATAATATATTATGTACAATAATTTGAGTGGTTTTTAAATATACATTTCCCTTGATCCACATATGACATGAAATGATTGATAACAGAAACAAAGAATTAGGAAAATATTTGAAAATAAATCTGGAGGCTAAGTGAAATTCGCTGAATTTCACCCCTATTAGTCAGTAATTATAGATAAAAGTTAAACTTACTTTTACAAATATGCATTTAAAACTCGAGGAATTAAGTACTTGAGTAAAATGCATATTCTAAAACTTGATTTTAATACTTGAAAACATCCATTATACAAACACTGAATACCTCTGCAAAGGAAGATATAGGGCATTGAATAACGGTAATTGAGTTGACACTTTCAACGAGTAGAAGGGAACTTTAGATTGTCAGCAAAAAGGCTTTTTGATTCCATTTTATCCTTTTCGTATTTCTGTTAGTTTAAGTGAGAAACTAAAGTGGTCGATCGATACCCACAATGTGTTTCTCTGCAATCTCATTGTTACTTCTACACTACATTACCAATAGATAAGGTTTACGTCTTCTCTTTTTCTACAACTGAAGGCTTACACTAAACCTCTACTGATCAATATGTCTTATCTGTTGTTATTCTTTGCCAAGAAATAGGTTGTCACAAAATATTGTGGGAGTAATGTAACAAATCGATTGACTGTTTACGAAATGTAATTTGATATAATCACAAATTTTCAAATAATTAAGTTTATAACCAACATATCAATGTTGTTATAGTTCTTTACTTTTATATAGTTTCATTAAACAAATTTTAAGTTTCAAAGTTATTCATAATCATCACAAGTTTTACAATTTTGCTTACCTACATAATTAAATATCCCTCAAAAATAGGTGTTCTCTTTTGAAATAACTATTACAAGGAAGAACGATGTTATATATATATATATATATATATATATATATATATATATATATATATATATATATATATATTTGACAAATCGAAGTCATTTCAGATAAATATGTAAAAGAAATTAATGTAACATTTTATATTTTTTTAAACATATAAAATTACTGGGGTTTTTCAAGCTAATCTTACAGGAAAAATTCTTTACTTACAAAACACAAAAAAAGCGGAATCATCCACGCAGAGTCAGTGTAAAATTGTGAAATTGTGTGTATTATGAAACAATATATAAAATTGTACTTTAAATAGTAATACAAAAATCACATACTTTATGGTGAAAAAACGAACACGTTATTATAATTGTATTCGCTAGATTAGAGGTAGGCATATTGGTGTTAGAACTGACTAACGCATAATCCTTGAAAATTGTAAAACAAAATAAAAGTTATAGTAATTGTTTAGTGATTAGAGACATATGAACTACTCTTAAAAATAAAAATTCATTTTCATGAATCAAATTTAGATTATTTTATCTATAAACAGCTGTTTACATTGTTTTATCGCCGTTTTGAATTCCCTCTCTTAGATCATACTCTCTCCATACGTACGTCTTGTACAGATTTTCAATGGTTATTAAAATTTATTTTTATTCCTGCAATCAAGATCAAATAGATTTTTTAACCTGTAATGGATGACAGTTGTTGTTAATACAGTTTTTCAAATAAATATTCATCAACTAAATTTATAAAAGTTTATATTTCGGTTGTATTTGAAGTCAATGAAATCACGTTTCATTTAAAAAACTTTGGCTATGAGCAAACGTTTCAATATCTAGAAATCTGTTGCTTAAAGATATATAAGAAATTATAAACGAGAGGTTGCTTGTAATAATGAAACATTACAAGAGATGGATAGAACGAGATATTGTAGGCCACCATCAGCTTCACCAATTAGAAAATAAAAAAAGAAAGCAAATAAATAGAATTAGAAAAAATAGTAGTATACCGCCATATACTGTATGGAGTGGAAAATTGCATGGAAATTCGTTTTCTATTGTGCGACCTAAAATTATGATGCTGTCATATGTATATACATAGGCCTACTTAAATTAATTGTAATTATAAATTGAAAATTAACTTTAAAAATATTCTGTTTTTGATCTCAGAAGGAGTTGATATTAGTTTTTGTTTATATTATTGTTTGTTACGTACCTAAAAAAAAAATTAAAACGAATAGAAATACAGATGTAATTTTAAATAAATGGGAAAGTCTTTATTTGGGTTCAAGAAAAGAGCTACACCACGAGTTTCTTTTGCGATCCGGCATGAAAGCATCGTTAAATCTCTTGTCTTGTTTGCTGACACGTGATTAGGAAATGGCATAGGGGATCGTTTGAGTAGGCGTTGTGAAGGAAACATATTTTACTAGATTGCTCACAATTCCTGAAATATATGGTATTTTACTGCATCTTATACAATTATTTACTTTTTTAGTGCTAGGGGCTAGCTAAATAGTAAATTATACACTTATATAAACGTAGTATATATACCTAGTCACATATAGAGGTAATATCTTTTTGACTATATTTGTGATTTTGTCTAATTTTTGATTAATGAAAACTATATTTTGGTATGATTGGTTCTATAGACTGCTAATTTAAATTTAAAATAAGCGATAAAAATACTTCCTTTATAAACATTTTATAATTGTACAAACAATAAATTTATTACTTCATAATTTCTCAAAACTAAATCTTCCAAGTTTAAATGCATTTGTTTTGTAAAAAGTTAATTTAAATTTTACTGAGAAACTAGATCAAATACTAAATATTCTTAAGCACGAAGATTTAAAAGAGATAGAAATAAAAATATTGTAATCAGAATATTAGTACGTTGATAATAGCATACATAACTGTAAATAATAATATCATACGCTAGTAAACAATCATCCAGCGCTGTACGACTATCACGCTAAAAGCGCAGATACTTCACATTTCTATTCATTGTTTTTAAAAATAATACAGTAAAATCTCACTAGTCCGGCAGATATGAGATGGGGATGTTCTCGGATTACTGAAAACGCCGGATTACTGGAGAGGTCATTATGAAACCCAATGTATATTGAACAATATTTATCCCAAAAGAAGAGAAAGTATAGGAAGTAGTACTGCACTGTACGTGAAATGATAAAACGGGTATCAATGCACTTGTCTGTACATTTCAATAAAAAGTTACAAAAGAGGAAAAAATATCCGTTTACACTGCAACGACATTGTTCACTTGCACTTCGGTAACAGTAATTGTACATAACTGCTGCAACATTATACTTATAAATAATCGTTTGGATATCTCAGCTACACAGCTAGAAGCGGGTGGAGTGAAAGTCATTCAGTCACTGACATCGACATACAGTGAAATATATACAAGTTATGATTGCACATTAATTATGTATACATCTTCCGTTTTTGAATAAAATTCCGGAATAATAGAGGGGGTGGATATGTGTGAGGTATTATAATGAGTTTCCTGTAAACTAAGTTTTACATATATTTATGACGAACTTATAAATGTTTTAAAACAATCAATTAGCCTGTCGTGATTCGTTGTGAATACCCACCTAAACTTCAGGAGTTTACTGTTGAAAAAACAAAAATCAATTTCCGCAAAGTTACAAGTATTTTTGAAAAAAGAATGGCTTTGTAAAACAAATTAAATCGTTCCTCATAATTTTGTGTGTTCAAGTAAAATATTTTCATTACTCTGTATTTGAGATCCATTCAGAAGCGTAACAAAAAAAATATGTTCTAAAGAAGAATTAATCAATTTTACTCAGAAGAAAATAAATCCTGCTATGACAAATTGCATATTTTAAAACCTAAGCTCAATATATTGCAATTAAAATATAAAAATACAGTATTTTTATACTTTTCTATTATATTACACTTTAATATTTATATCAAATGACAAAACAGTTTCAATTGTGGGAAAATTAAAAATGGTCAAATGTAAAATATAAATTCAACTTATGTAGCAAAAACAAATAAAATAAAAACAGAAATAAAAATCCAACGGACATCACAATGTAAGTAAAAGCATTAAGTTAGGATAGATTTGGGTCTATAAAATTACTAACTCGACTAAAGCTATTTCCGAAGCTAACCGAATGAAATGGTTAGTGAGGCATTAAGCAACCCACGGTTACTTTCAATGCTGTAGACACTTAACCTAATACTATCAAATTTAATAACATTATTGTTAATTCAGTTTGGAACATGCCTATTTTTTTCAACAAAATAAAAATCGCTTGGCCAAGGAAGGGTTTGAAAGTATGATATGCTTATTGAGTTCTCGTTGGAATGATGTTTAAACAAATGCAATCAATGTCCTATTCGTAAAGGGTGACGTTTACGAACAGAATGTGCACGCTGTACTTTATTCATATAGATATACATCCTTAACTACAATTAAATTGTATAAAAGTTTTCTTTTGTTTATTAATAAGTAAAGTTTGTTAAAATGTGTATCTAAGTTCCTCAAAACCCAATTGCACAGGGGTTCCTAACGTTTTTATACCACGCCCAATAATTTATTTATTTATACATACTTTCCCAAGAAACATGGTATACAATTTCCAGTTTTAATTCGCGAGTTAAATTTTAATTTATAAGAGGATAATCTTGTAGTGAAATGGATAAGCTCGAATGTTTTTCACAAGCACGTATTTGAGATCTTATTTTAGTAAAGGCATAACTCAAGTCATTAGCAACATCAAGTTGGTTCCTTTATAATGTTTTTATAGCAAAACGTGCTGAAAATGTTTCTTCGGGCAAGTAGGTGCCGGAAAAAGCCTATATAATTGAAGAGCTGCCTGGAATACACGTTTAAGTCTTTTATCCGGAATGAAGATCCATTGTTCCATTGTGCCGCTGTTGCCACCTTTAACGGAAAGCATTTCTTTCGCGACACTTTTGAATAATAATTCTTTACAAGCTTTCATGTTGATTTAAATATTTGTTATAACAATAATGATTTATACAATTTTATTGTCAGAATATATACTGTAATACTTGAATCCTCTAACGTATTATTATGAAATCAATCCTAGTTGAAGTATTTATAAATATATCGTAAATAAAATAAGCAATCTTGAGACTGACCGACAGAAATTAATATTTCTTTCGTTTCCGCCTGTGTAATCGGAGTTTAATTTTGCTTAGATAGAAGTGAATAATTCAGGTAAAGAATGTACTAAATAGAGATTATAATAGAGTATATTTATTGTAGTTGACAATAAAATAGTGTATTACAAAGAAAGCCTGTATTGGATGTTGACAAATTTATTAACAACAAATTGTATTTAATTATTTAACTGAAATTGGTTCATAAAAATTGTCACATATTATTCCAAAATTGAACAAAAAATATATAATATAAGATTATCAATGCATTGACATACTTGTACTTATTTTGATAAAATGAGCCTTTAACTTATATTTTTTGTTATAATCACCAATTAGAAAAATGTTAACTAATGAATTTGTTCTTCCATTTATTTTAAAATTTTTCCACCAAACTATTTTGGGTTAATTGATTGAGGTTAGTTTATTTTGTAGTCTCAGTCCTATATCTGCTGTAATTTACGAAAAAAACTGCCCCCCTTGGAAATATTTATCAAATTTAATATATATATATATATATATATATATATATATATATATATATATATATATACGCTCAGGATTGAGTATGTGTTAAATTATAGAGAACGTTTGGCATACTTATTTTCCTATATAGGTATTTGTCAGCTCTCTTAAACGCAAAATATTAAAAAGTTATTAAAAGTAATTAAGTTTGATGTTATAATGTATAGTAATATCATATGTTACGTAGCAGTCTAGATGGTATTAGTTTCAGTGCAAAAACTATTTAAATTGTATATCGAATATGTCAGGTATATTTAACTATATTACTAAATATTATTATATACATTATTATTATTAAATATTGTAATGCCTGCTTAGTTTTATGTGTGTGTGTGTGTGTGTGCGTGTATGTGTGTGTGTGTGTGTGTGTACATTTAAGGGAATTAATTTGAACATGTAAACAGCGATGGACATAAATAGATTTGAATATTTGGAAGGCCATTGTGGCATGTTGCTACATAACATTACCTATAATGTGCATTCCTCCTGCAGTACGAAAACTATTTTAATAGCAGTGGCTGGATTTATACGATACATCAATTACGTCTACAATGGTTGTAGATTTTCGACAATAGTAATGGCATTCAAATCATTATGTATCCTCATAACTCAAAAACATCTTGAATAACGAGTGAAACAATAAACATTTCTTTCAGACCAACTTACAATTATCACAGAAATATAAATTTATAAATGTAGACGCTTGGAGTAAAATACTTGATATTATTTTACCAAATGCGTCATAAAGGTTTGTCGAAATTTTATTTTTATACATCTACATCCACAACAACTACTTTTATATATTAAAAAATACAACTTTTACGATTTGTAAGACAAATGAAACATATAGATCATCTTTATTAAGATTATGAAAAAAGTTAAGTAACCTACATCAATTTCAAACAAACTAAATGAATTTAAAATTGAGAGAAGGCAATCCAAACTGTTGAATTTCAATTTTAAATTTACTTTGGATATACAAAGTAAACTTTAAAGTTTGGATTTAATTTTTAATGATCGGCGATAAAGAGAAAACGGTGTAGCCGTCTCCTTAGGTTTTGTTATGAGAAATGATTTTGATTCTTATTAAAGCCAAGTACAGCCGTGTACGGTTTATATCGAGAAAATCTTTAGATTTGAAAAAGTACGATAAGAATGTTTTAGATTGAATATTTCAAAAGCTTAGGTAGTTTTCTTTTAAAACTATACTAAGTTATGACTGATTATTTTATTAAGCACCACAATAGTTTAGTGCGTGATTAATTAGTTATTAATGCAATACATATCAGACAAGGTGTACTAATTAATTCTAAATAGATTAAGAATGAGCCCATATATCAGATCTATTTATACTCTACTTTACTTAATTTTATAAAAAGTGTAGTATGAAGAAGTCAATAATTTTATTTTTTAAATTAATGACAATTTTCTGAAAATTACATCAGATAATTAGTCACGATTACCTGGAGATGATAATTCTTTCGCATATATCCTGTCAGATAAAGTTCAGTTTAAAGTCGTTACAATATTTGAAAACAAAATTAAAAAGGAAATAGCAGTATTTTATAATTACTAGTAAACAATTAATGAGTTAGTTAAGAGTGTTTTGTGATATAAAGAGTTACAAGGTAATATGTATATGTTGAATGAAATTTTAGAATTGAGGTTCTGCAAATAAATTCTATACTACTTAGTAAAAGTACCGAAGAACGAGTCTGCTCTTTTGTTTATATCTTTCAGAATAAATAAGGAACAACATGAAGTGAATAATAGAATCTTTAGGATAACGCCCCTTATGTGTAGTAGGGTGAAGAAACATTACAAACAGATGGTAAAGTTTCTGCGGCGCAGTAGGTGCAATTAAATGCATACATTTTTTTCTGAATTGAAAACATCGCTTCCAGTTGGTAGTTAAATGTAATTTGTTGAAGAAGATTTAAAAAGGAACTTTGAGATACGGATTCGAAACACCTTTGAAATATGAATCGAAGGGGCGATAGAAGACTGTACATAACTTCATTTAGCATTTATGATACTCAACTGGAAGTGCCCAAACAACATAGGTTCTTATATATAGAAACGAAACAAGTTTACAAATTTACTTTTTATATTAATAGTGCATTACTGCTAAACTGGTTATGACTATGAGGTTTTGTTTTATTAAAACTTTATACAACATTCTTATATTTTATCTATATTTGTCTACTTTCTGTTCATTTATTGCTTTATTTGTTTCTCAGTAACGTTTGTTAATAACTTCAGTATTTACATCATGTTCAGTACCTACATCTTTAATTTGGTTGTAAGCTTAATGAATGAAAACTCGAATAAAAGACAACCCCACATATAAACTTATGACCACTCTGATAAGACTGCATAGAAAGCGACGCGATATCATTATAAGCGAATGGGGTGTAGACGGTAATCCTTGAACTCATATGACTTTAGGAAGTACAACGGGACAACCATCGGTTCCAGTAAAGTTACGTTTTGTGAATGTTCGCATAGACTGCCAAGGCTGTTAGAGTACAAGAATAGTTACTAAATATTCTGGGATAAACTGTTTAATATTACAGTACTATGTGGTTCAAGCAAAACGTTTTGTCAATAATTTTATTATTAATTTATATTGAGTTGTCTGTGTGTGCGCTATCGGTTTACCAGTACCTTTCCCAGAATTTATTGATTTAGAATAGACATAGAGCGACTGGAGATTGTGAAATGTGATACAATTTAGAAAAACAAGTCGGTAATTACAGGATTTGAACATAGAGAAATGTTTACAGATTTCATTGAAACTTAATTGAAAATCTCTTGGTTATTATTTATAGAAGTATTACGACATTTTAAAACGTTCTATTAAAAATATTAAACATCATTTGCTAAAAAAACTCAACTTATAGGCTTTCTACAGATAAGAGAGGCTGTCATCAATTATAAAATCAATCGCCCTCTTTTACAGGCCAGAATTGCTGTACTATATTCGGTTAACCTTCATGAATTATTTTTGTTTCACAATTTTAATTTTTATATTTTGGTAAATAAGATGTGTCCTTTGAAACTGGGATTTCCACGTCTCAGTGTGTGCACATGAGCGTATGTGTTCGCTTGGAAACACATGTAGGTGTTCGCTTGGAAACACATGTAGGTGTTCGCTTGGAAACACATGTAGGTGTTTGCTTGGAAACACATGTAGGTGTTCGCTTGGAAACACATGTAGGTGTTCGCTTGGAAACACATATAGGTGTTCGCTTGGAAACACATGTAGGTGTTCGCTTGGAAACACATGTAGGTGTTCGCTTGGAAACACATGTAGGTGTTTGCTTGGAAACACATGTAGGTGTTCGCTTGGAAACACATGTAGGTGTTCGCTTGGAAACACGTGTAGGTGTTTACATTCGGAGAACAAGAGTGAGGGTTTGAGGGAGGTATAAATATTATAATAGTTAATTAACTTACAGTCTCAGTTAGTCAAAGAAGGGTGAGATTTGGTGGCCCACGAGTAGGTTTGAAGCGTCTGACACAGACAATGGTTGCGGGTAGGTATATAGGGGCAATGATTTTGGTGAGGACTGGATTTAGGAAGGGTAACTGCACGGCAGGATGAATTCTGGGTGAGACGGTTGAAAAGTTTTAGTGCTGGGGGACTATCAGCCAGTCTGTCAGAGAAAGATGGGGTTTGGTGGCCTCAGCGTAATAGCAGTGCCTGTCATGCGACACTGACTGCGGGTAGGAATTTGAGATCAGGGCTTTTGTTTAGGGCTAGATCTTAGGATGGGTTTCAACATGGCAGGACGTTTTATTGGATTGGTGCGGAGCTACTAGTGTTCCTTTATACGTTTATACATATATATATATATATATATATATATATATATATATATATATATATATATATATATATATAATTTACAATTCGTAATTGTAAATTCAATTATAATTCTTGTAATTGTATTTTGATTTAGCTCTTTATTAATACACAAAAATACATATTGCGATATTTATATATATATATATATATTATAACATAAAGTACGAGGCTTTAGATTAAATTCAGTTAGTTGCTAAAATAATTATCTGTAGAATTAAGCAAGGAAAGACACAAATAGTTTTTCTAGGGCGGACAAAGCAGGTACCATGTCATTATCCTTTTCCAGGAAAGCTATATGTTGAGTCCGGCAACCATAGACAATAGAGAAGGGCCCAAAGTGGTTAAGACAGGGAAATGAAGCGGCCGATATAGCCTGGGAAAATAACCTTGTACCGTTAGGTTTAGCTAATTGTAGAACTGTGGAAAACGTATAAAGAACGTATTGGTGGTAGTGGGAGAGATTAGATTTTTGAATAAAAACTAAATGATCAGAGAAGTTAGGGAGTTTGAGGAGAGTCTCAGAGGAAGACAGGTTGGTGGGGACAAGGATGGAAGTGTTGTAAAGGGAGAAATTTATTATATTAAGTAAAGAGTTTTTTTTATAAGCAAATTTTAAAAAGTGCGACGTAAAAATTTTTTTAGAAATATAAAGTAAGTTTTTTTTGTGTGTCAAGTGTAAGTGCAGAAGATAACAAAAGGCCAAGATTCCAGGGACTCTTCAGAATAATAAGTATTATTTGAATATAAGTGTAGCCAACAGACATCTAAATTTGAGTAAAGTTTAGAACAATATTAATTTCATCAAAATTTATAAAATTTATTTTAGTTTCACCATTTCTAATTTAAAAGCAAAGTTCCCGTAATAGCGACCCGAGAGCAAGAATAAAATTTTAATACTGTTTTTTTTATGTTATTTTATTAGAAATCTAGAGCTTCAGAAGTCCACCTTTTATCATTGTAATATTATTCAAGATATCAATCCTGTCACTGCAAAATATTAATATAAATTTGGAATAATGTGTAGAGTTAATTGAAGAGAATAAATGCAAGTGATGTTTAAAAATTGATAAGATTGTTAATTCTTTATAAACCTGAAGGTGTGACATTAATAGGTAAGGTAAATAAATAACATTAAAATAAAAATTTAATTATAACAAAAGTTAAGTTATAATTTGGCGCCTATCTAGTTAGCAAAGTTATATAGAAATGGTGAATATAAATCATAAACTAATAAACAATCTGTTGGCTTAAGTAAAAGTGTTAATTAAGTAAATTTAATAAAAAAAACTGTGTACCTTATTAAAACTATAGTGAACATTATTAGGGAAGTGACTTTAAATCATAAATAAATAAGTATGTGTATGAATAGAATTGTAAAGGAGCGAGTTGGTAACTTTATTCCAAGACGAAGTAGGAGAATTTTAGAAAGGTTAAATAAAATGGGGGATGATAATAGCCAAATTGAACAATTATGGCAGACAATGGACACGGAAGACTTAGGGCAAGAAATAGAGGATGTAGGGACAAATGCGCCAGTAGAAGAACTAAATTAGGGTGTGGGGACAGAGACGAATATTGGGACTAGCGTTAACACCGGAATAGATATGCTACAGTTAATGCAATTCTTAAGTGCGAAAATAGATTAAACTACACAAGATTTAATGAAAACTTTAAATAGTAAATTAGATGAAACTAAAAAAACTACACAAGGTTTAAAACAAACTTTAAATAGTAAATTAGATGATACTAAACAAAATACACAAGATTTAAAACAAACTTTAAATAGTAAATTAGATGAAAATAACAGAAAGATAGATGAAATAAATAAAAATAATGAAGAGTTTAAAAAAGAAATTAAAGAAATTAAGGATAAAATTGTTAAGGATAGGGAAGAATAGAAGAGTGAAAGCTTAGAATTAAACAATAAAATCAATACAACCGAATAAAATTTAAAAGAGACGATTGAAAAAGGGATCAAAGTATCTGAACAAAAATCACAAACTAAATTAGCAAACATGGAAATGAAATGCTCGGACCAACATCAGAAACAAACGGGAGATTTAAACACGCTCAAAAATGACATTGAACAACGTATTACCGACAACCCTAAGTTAAAAGAGTTAGACGAATACCTTAAACAAATTATAAATCAGTTAGATTCGGTAGAAAATTGAGGGGGAAACGCAACTGTACGTCCAGTAGAAACTAACATAATTTTCACCGGCGAAGAGAGTGCTCCGATAGTTTTTCTTCAAGACATAACTAACCTTTTTGAAAAATTTTATAAGGGAAATGATTTAGACTGGATAGCTACGCATCTAAAAGGGCAGGCTTTAACTTGGTGGAGGCTTTATTCGGGAAGTTTTAAGGAATTTACGGACTTTGTAGAAGCATTTAAAGAAAACTTTTGGAGTGAAATGGTTCAAGGTATAGCTAGAGACCAGTTAGAGTGTGGTAAATATGATTATAGGGGACACGTTAATATGATAGAGTACGTGGAACAAAATTTGTTGTATTTCCAAGATATATCACCAAAGATACCAGAGGAATTAATAATTAAGAAACTAGCACAACATTTTGACCCGAATGTTGCTATAGCTTTAATCACTAGAGGGATAAAAAGTAAAAGTGCGTTCGTCAACTTAATAACAACTTAATAATTTCACTTTCAACAGAAGGAACACTTTCGATTTACAGGACACAATAGATCCGGCCAATTTAGCCAAAGGAACGAACAGAGATATGAAAATAGCCTTTTTGCAAGGGGGCCTAGCAAACCAGTTGTAAATATAAACAACGGACCTCACCCGTCAGGTTCACAATGAAACAGGTGTTCTGACCCAATACTGACATTCCCTAGACCTGAACAATACACTTTAGCTTTTACCGAATTAAGGGAAATTTTATGTGATGAAGGAAAGATTGAGGAACAAAAAATAGATTTAATAAATTGCCCAGAATTAGAAATTGAAATAGGAAACCTTAGGGTAAATGCACTGATCGATACGGGGAGCCAGTTTAATGCATTATCAGAAGACTTTTATAATAAAATTAGGGAAACAGTTAAAGATTCATCTATTGTGGGAATGTCAAATTTTAAGGTAATTGGGGCGTTGGGTCAGAAATCTAAAGCTATTAAACGTCAAATCGTGACACAATTAGAATTAGGGAGTACTAAATTAGAAACTCACTTTATAGTAGTCCCTAATTTAATTAAAACATGCATCTTGGGCATAGACTTTTTAATTAAAAATGAAGCAATTGTAAATTTTATTGAAAGGACCATCAAGTTAAGTTTAATGAGGGGAAATAAAGAAGATAAGGGAATTGAAATGATGGAGTTTAACCCTACAACTGGCAGTCAAAAATCCTGTAGTGGCGCGGTATTTTTACCCCACCGTAGAGGCTTTTTTTAAAAATACGTCAAAAAAAAAGTTAAATAATTATAGTGATGTATAATATATCAAATTAATCACAAAAATGCACAGAATAAAACTATCATAAGGAAATATGTGACTCAACATTTTATTTCCATGGTTACAGCTCTAGAAAAAAAAATTCATATTTTGAAAGCACAAATTTTGGTTTTTGACAGTCTATCACTAAGAATCACAAAAGAATACACAAAACTTAACATATACAAAATAAAGCTAACTTTATGTAGAAAAAAAAGGTTCCAGTCATGTGTACACTTATTTCTAACGGGTAAAAAGTTATATTCACAAACATATATCCAAAACAACACCGAAAAAACGGTCAGTTTAGTCGGATTCCTCGGATTCAGAGACTTTCCTTTTTTTTACAGACTTAGTAGGCCTGTAAAAGTGCTTCAGTGTTTTGTAACAAATTGGGTGTATGCCTACATTGCATCCAGGGCACCAGTATACACTTTTGACCCTCTTTATATCTTTTTTATCTACACAAATTGCACAAACACGGTATTTGCGTACGGGTAAGTGCTCCAAGAAATGTTCCTAGTATTTATTGGTAGGCCTACTTACAGAAAAATGATAGATGGACTTGTCACTATTGTCTACCCCTCCCATATTGTGATTATATCTGTCAATCATGATGGGTTTCACTGCCTGAAGACCAATGCTTGCTTCTTATCATCTTATCCTCAGCATGACAACCGGCACTAATCAAGTAAACTGGTTTACGGCTTTTCTTCTGTTTATATTTGACCAATAAAACTTTGCCTCTGTAGGGCCTATACCGGTAATAAACACTTTTTTCAATTCCTAAATACACATTCTTTACATTTACAGGCAGATCTTTAGTATTTTTATTGACAGTTCCTGTCAAAAAAGTATTTCTTGAAGACCCCGACGTCTTCCGGTATTTTTTCTACATCTGAAATGTCACTCCAACTATCAGCATCATCACTATCACATTCTAATAGTTCCCTAATGTCACTTGAAGTAAGTTGTCCATGATTATATTACAATAAAACAGATCAACAACCTTAGTGCACAACAAGCAACAAAGACGGGAGCATATACGTCAAAAACGGAAACATTACGTCCGCTCACAGCTGTCTGTTTGTCGGGAGATATTTAGCAAGGCCATAGACGTAAAAATATTCTGGGTGAACATAAAATGAAAGTCCACATCCTTCCGAATCTAACTGTGTAATGTACTACGCAAACTGATTATTAGATGCCGAGAAAAACATCGATTATAAAGCAACCGTTCGGTCGCCGTGTAAGACGGCGATGCCACTCCACGTAAAGCGTCTGTCGCCGTCTAATGCGGCGATTGCCAGTTGTAGGGTTAATAATAATGGTGTTAAATTTAGTTGTCACATGTTAAGTGAATGCCCTGCAGAAAGGTTAAATAAATTTAAGAATAGTATAATTCAGTTAGATAACATCAGTGAACAGCAACAGAAAGATTTAATTAAATTAATATGCAAATATCAGGAAATATTTAGTGAACGCCTGGGACTCATCAGCACTTATAAGCACAAATTCACAGTAACAGACCATACACCGTATAGGGAAAGTAGTTGGCCTATAGCACTTAAACATAGGGAGGGCGTAGACGCAGAAATTAATAGGATGTTCAAAAATTTAATGTGATTGAACGAGCTCAGCGTCCATATATTAATCCCATAGTACCTGTATTCAAACGTGATGGTTCAGTTCGGCTATGTTTAGACGCAAGAATGATTAACAAAAGGACACTGCCGGATTATGAGGGTAATCTCCCAATCCAAGACTTATTAGCAAGATGTGGAGGTTATAAAGTTATGTCTAGCATAAACTTAACCAGTAGCTTTTGGCAGATACCGTTATCGGAGGAGTGTCGTGACTTTACAGTGTTTTTGCATAATGGGTTATGCTATTGATTTACTACTGTTCCGTTTGGATTATCTACGAATTTAGCTAGCTTAACCCGAGGCTTAGACTCAATCCTCACAGAGGAAGCCAAAAGATTTTTAATAATCTATGTAGATTACTGCTTATGTTTGTGGAGGGATTTTGAGGAGCACCTACAACAGTTGGTAATACTTTTAAAAATATTGAAAGGGGCTAACTTAACAATTAACTTGGACAAATCACAATTCTGCAGGCGGAAGATAGAATACTTAGGACACACCTTGAGTGTAGACGGAGTGCAACCTACCAGTGCAAAAGGGGAAGCCATAAATCAATTTCCGAGGCCAAGGAATGCTAAACAGTTGAAGGCGTTCTTAGGGCTTATAAACTTTTTTAACAGATTTTTAAAGGATAATGCTACTATTACCGCTCCATTACAGGAATTGTTAAGGAAGGGGAAGAAGTTTAAATGGGGAGATGAACAAGAGCGGGGATTTGCATCAGTAAAACAACAATTTTTAGATAAGTTTATGTTAACGCATCCTATACCCAATCCCATATATTATTTACAATGTGACGCCAGTAACTACGCTTTGGGAGGACAATTATTTCAATACGATTATAATGGACACGAATAAATGCAAGTGATGTTTAAAAATTGATAAGATTGTTAATTCTTTATAAGCCTGAAGGTGGGACATTAATAGGTAAGGTAAATAAATAACATTAAAATAAAAATTTAATTATAATAAAAGTTAAGTTATAATATATATATATATATATATATATATATATATATATATATATATATATATATATATATATGTATATAATATCATATAAATTAATAAGTCAGTGTATTTTTAATAAGTATAATGACATAATTTTATTCAATATTGATAACTCCTACGAATTATATTCCTTTGTGTTATTGCACTATCGTATCGCAAGATTAGCTTGCTACAGATTGCTTAGTTGAAAACAAAACGCAATGTTAGGTTCATACCCGAAAAAAAGAATGAAGTTGTATTAAGGCCTTTGGTTAAGGCGACGTCGAAGGGAATGAACTGGCAACCTGTGTTAAATATTAAAGGTAAAACCGAGGTAAGAGCCTTGGAAACTGATTGACCCTTTATCAGTGAGACTAATATCACTAGAACGCCATTAATCTGGCACAATGCGGTTATTTCGGTTCTTGGAGTAGTTACATTTGAGGCCTATACATTCAATAGGGTACTTCTATTATGTGTAAAGAATATAGATTTTTTTTCAAATACATAAAATGCGTTCAATGCATTTGTATTCTATTTAGAAGTAATTGTTTTTTAAAACGTTATAGACCTATAGTTGATAAATTATTAACAATGGCTTGAATGTAGTTAAAAAAAGAAACTAAATCAATAAAAGTGGAAAATTAATTTTGAAAATTTCGCATGCGCCAATAATCCGCATGCCAAAATCTGAATGGAAAGGTGTAAGCGTAAAAAGATCAATATCAAATGATAACACCTATAAAACCTGTGAGATTCGGTCTTACACGATTCATTCAATTCTTTTATGGCATTAATAGACCTACTTCAATGCAACTTCTTTATTATATTTCGTTTATGCACTATGTTTAGTTATTGATGAATAGTTTAAAAATTTGCAATAGAGTCCATGGCATTTCCGGAACTCAACAGATCCCCTTAGAAATTATGAACCATCTGTTTACAATAACTGCATTTCCTGGCCATTGTTATGCGAACCACGTGTTCCCCAGGCCAGTTTAACCCTCTGATTCATTTGACATTGATTGTGTTTCTAATTATAGCAAACATTTTCAATCGTAATTATTGCTGCATATGGTATTGTAACAACAATGTTTTAATCACAAATTCATTTTCACTCTTGTTTAAAAAACTAATCTCCTTTTTGGGATATTTTTCTCAGAATATTCTAGAATTCCTTTGCAGAACTTAGTAGTTAGGTAGGTTTTCAGGATATTTAAATGATTATTGATGAATGCTATACAAATATTATTTAATACATGACGGAATTTGTTTCGTAATTATATGAATTCGCTTCTTTATCAAAATATTTTTTAAGAATTATTATCTATTCATATGTTACCTATATTGAATTGCACTAGTCATGGTGAGTGCCAGGAGGTTGGACTTCTACCTGTTGGTCCGCGGGAGCTATTTTATTTCACTCCTACCACTCAATGGTATACCATTGAAGGCATTCCCCTATCCGCCACCTGGGGACGCGCTTTCTAGGGGTTACAGGCTCCTAGACAACAACAACAACAACAACCTATATTGAATCGTTACAAAATTTATTAAATAAAACAAAATATATTTTGTAAGTTTTGAAAATTAGAAACAATATTTTGTATATTGTTTTATTTAGTTTATAAGTGTTATATTATTACAATTCAATTTTATATGTTATCTTTAGTCATGGGAAGAACCAGAAATATTTTGCTGTCGTCGGAAGGTCGAACCTCAATAAATTTTATTATATTATTCTCCCTTATTTCAATAGATCCCTTTTATGAATTTACTTTTTTAAATTTTTTGTTCTTCGATTAATAATATGTTATTATTCAATTGTAAACATTAATTAAATATTCTTAAAAAGTTTGCGATTTTGATAAGGGTAACAAAATTGAGACTGTGATTGAAAAATTAATGTTATTAAATGTAGATATTTGTCAAAACTGTTAATGGAATGTACTTTAGACGACAATAGTTTTTGTAGGGTAGTCTTAAAAATTGTTCCTTTAAATGGAAAGGTTGCATGGGTAATCGTAGAAGTGTACTGGAATCAAACACTGCAGAGGCGTTGATAGGGGTGGATCGAAGGAGCTGCAGACTGAAGACATTAAAAGGAAAAATAATAGAGAATACGGGTAGGTGTTTTATTATCAACGACGTTAAAATTACGATATGAAGATGATACTGTTTATTAAAAGACCAAACAGGAGGATTTACAGACAATATTGAGTATGGTGGGATTTTAAAGGCTCATGGTTGGATTTAAAGTGAATGTGATTATACGAGTAGAAGAATTACTGAAGCCCGTTAGTCATGGAACGCTTAGAATCAGTAATGATACTATTGAGGGAGCGTCGAACATGATTATTTCGGCTGATACTAGAACTTGGTAATTTAACACCCATTTATGAGGTGAACGGTAAATAAGTTTCTTACTATGTGTGAATAGAGAACTAGCGGAAGAGATATGGGAATGTCACTCCGTGTAGGCTTGCTTCGATGTTATGTACTTAGAACACTCTTGCATGGCATTGAATATAGGACTTCCTGATATTATTATATCACCTCAAAACTAAAAAAGATGACAATTTCGGTCATAATATTAACGCGAGCCAAGATAAATGTAAACGTGAACGAGGTAAAAAATAAATATCGTGGCTTAAACACATGCAACAATAATATATAGTTAGTAGCAAGTGATTTTTCCGGGCTAATATCGTTTAAGAGTAGATTGTGGAGACAGTTTCTAGAAATACAGTATATTTTCAGAAAAGAATAATAAAGTATATTATCGAAAAAGGTTTCTTTTTGCCACCCTTATTTACAATGTCTAATAGGGAGTTGTTTTTGCAGTGAATGTGTTGTAAATACGTAGATATATAGTACCTTACAGATGTCCAATACTTCAGAATATTTGCTCTGAAAACAGTAAGAGGGAAGATTGTAGCCTTGGGGATTATTGCTCGAACGAACTTAGCACCTGAAGGGGTGTTTTGATTGTAAACACTTCCATGCAGCCATGATGATGGCAATTACCATAAAACGTGTAATATACACATTTTTATTTTACGGGAATTCAGTGTGTGTGTGTGTGTGTGTGTGTGTGTGTGTGTGTGTGTGTGTGTGTGTGTCATTGTGGGTGTGAAAGTGCTTATAAGCAGATGTACCTTATAGGCACCTTTTAGGTGTATTCTATACTCAATACAAAACCCTGTCCTATTTTGGTTATTTAATGAATTACGGATGTCTTTAGGGTTACAATTAATTAGCAATAGATTTTAGTGATTTTAATTTTTTTTTTAATTCAATTGTTTAAAATTATTTCTAATAATATAAACGAGAGTAAATATTTTTCCCTAACTTTCTACAACGGAAACACTTCTCTTGCAACTGGATACAACTTTAAGTTGAAGAAACTATGTTTATACACATATTTAATTATTCTAGTGTAGGTCTACAGGGTTTCATTTAAACACGTATTCACATTATTTTTTATTTAACAAACATGTTAGTTGTGAAACGTTCAACAGGGATTAATAAAGTTTCTGTGTGGTATTATAGTGAGTGTTGTAGTTATTCTTCAGTTACATAAAATTCTAAAAAAAACATCCACGCTAACATTCATATATTTTTCACTGAATTATTTTAATCCTAGCAATCCCTAAGCCTCGTGGAAATATGGAAATATTTAAATTTTAAACATGAACTAGTGAATAAATAACATTTGCATATCCACACTCTCTCGTATGGTGCGAAATTAAATTAAATTAATTCCTTACATATATTTAAAACAAATTTATAAATATATCATTTAATTTTAAATGCACTTCTTCACAAATTTAAATAAAAAAATGTATTGTTTCATGTATTAAAGACATCATTATGAATAGAAACACTTGTAGCATTTTTTTTTTAAATTAGTAAAGTTATAAATATTATAACAAATTGACTAAAAGGTGTAATATTTGTATAGGTACTGACCTATTTTCAAAGATGTTTTTATCAATTCATATTTGTAAATTTATTGCATGGAAATGTTTTAAAACCCTATTTAAATTACATATTATTAGTAATATTTAATAATAATAAAGGATTTATTTAACTATTTTTTTGTATGGATAAATGGAAATAATAGTATGCACTAAGTGTATATGATGCAATTAGTTGTCTTGTTGAGGATATAATTTTCATGGTAATATCAGTAGTATTAATATACCATACTAATATCACGGTGAGTAACTTGTAACTAAACACAATATATTTTTACACGTATCTGTTAGAACTTGCTCCTCGCCATGTTCAGTTTGCTAATAAAATGAAATGCTATTTATCAAATATAATTTTGTTCATATGAAATATTTCATTTGAATTTCAACTCAATGAATTCTCAGAACAATGAGCACAGTTACTTAATATTTGTAAGTAGAAATGGCAAGATAAAATACCATGTTTAATTGGTGATGCGTGGATTAAAGATACCTGAGACCAAAATAATAAAATCATTTCATTCCCCAGTATAATATAAAGGTATGAGACATATTACCTCATTTTGTCATAGACGAATACTCTGCATAATAGATGAGTCAAAATAGAAATATTTGATGCCTTGAATTTCATTCCCCCATATTAAATGTATATAGTAATATTGTGTGTAAATTAAACCATTTCACATAACTAAAAAAATAAATTTAGATACGGAACATTTGTAAAAAAATATGGAAAATAAATGTATATAAATGTTTTTCAATGCAATGCATGATTATAAAACATTCTAATAAAATCTATTCATATTTTAAAGATTTAAAAAAAATCAACTCCTGCTGAAAACACTGCAAAACGAATACAATGAGAGCACCAACAAAGTCATGATTTTTGTAAAATTCGCTTTTACACATCAATGTGGAGCATAGAATATAATTCAATTAGTTACAATATAATTTTAAATTAATAGGAATGGAAACGATGATTTAATGACGTAACAATTAAATATTTGATACTTTAAAAGTAATATTTTTCATTTGAATTTATGATATTATATATATATATATATATATATATATATATATATATATATATATATATATAATAAATTAAAAATATTTCAAAAACAAGAATACTTTTGGTATATATATTACTCAAAGCTTTTCGCCGATAAAACATACCAGCATTTTCAGGAAAATAATTATGTAACAAAATATGTTTTACAAAACTAAAAACATATGTACTACAGACAACCATATGTTTGTAAGTATTGCACTTTATGTATTTTTTCTTATAATATCAATGACCTTATAAATTGTTTGATGGCTTGATCTCACTTAAATTTGTTCATCAATTAATCTCTCTTTGACTTTATGTTTATACATTTCCAGATTCCTACATTACTCGGGAACATTCTACCCTTCCAGTCACGTTATTGTTGGTAGGGTAGCTGGCTGATGGCTTACACTAGCACGACACTTTTACACATTACATCGCACGCAAACACATAGTTGAGTGCAAGAAGGTGGGCAACCACTGGATCTGCATGCAACTCTATAGCCATCCAGGCGGCTTAGGCTGGTTGCATGGCTACACTACTGCACTTATGTACATACACACTGGCACGGCACACGTTACAACGCACAGTACCACACAGTTGATTGCAAGGAGGTGGGCAACCACTGGATCTGCATACAACTCTTGCAGTCTTTCAGCCAACTTGGCTGGTTGATATACGCACATACTACTACTATACATTTCCAATGATTCACATATATTTAACTTTAATTCTTTGTTTAATTATTTTAGTAATTTCATATTTTTTTCAGGAATTTATTATTGATAAACAAGAACATATAAATAAAACTGTAAGTTATAAGACTAAAAATCAATATACACAAATAAATAAAAATTCACAGACAAATATCAAAATGAAATAAAAAATATAATAAAAACATCATCTAAATAATTTAATAAAAAATATACTAATAATTATATAAATGAAAATCCTAAAATTCCAAGATTAAATGGACTAATTAAATTGCAAAAAGAAAATAAACCAATTAGGCCATTAGTTAATTTTACAACTGCTCCTTCTTATAAATTTTCAAAATATTTGTTCGAGTCAGCGCTCGAAGTTTGAACGTGTTACTTTAATCTATTTATTAAATCGCTCAGCTGTGCCTGGACAGTAATGGTCACGTGATTTCTGACCCACTAATCGATATATTGACCAAGTATTGATTTTCTTGGTGGCATCTCTGACCCCCTCCCTTATCTAGTGTTTCCGTGGCTACTCTAGTCTGTCGTCTTGGAGCCTTCGTGCTGTTACAAGTCTTAATGAAGAGCTTGTTCGCAAAGTTTCACCACGCGTGTAAAGTGCCGGTTTTGACCGTAAACCTCGTACAAGTTTCAAGAACTATTCGTGTTATAGTGTGCGGTTTTATATGCGTTATTTCCTATTATTTACTTTAAGTTACGGTCGCCGGTTCGTAAGACTCTTTGTTCCGTTACGCGCCATAGTTTATGTAAATACTTTATGCAAATTAAATGCAGCCAATTTATTTACCCATTTAAGTTTTAGTTTACACTTCGCCTGGATCTGCAGCCTACGAACTGGGTACCCAGGATTTCTACCATTACGAGAATCTACGTACGCTTCCATTTTACCCATTCTTTCTTCACGAGGGTAAGTGCTGCCTAAGCTTAATTACTTATGTGTTTAAACTCAGTGCGAATTATCCTATGTTATTAAATGTGTTTGTACGGAGCTATTGCTTTTAAACTTTCGTAATTGCGTGCTTAGAGATTAAAGTAAGACTCATTTGGCCGCCACTTCATATTACAGAACTTTTCTATTTGATTATTTCGGAACTTTCTCGAACCTCGCTTTCTTCTAAATATTAAACTTTATTACTTAAAGATAAGGTAAAATTAAATATTACTCATAATATAAAAAACTCAACTAAACTTATTGAAAAATAAAAGATATTAAAATGTATAATAATACCAAATTAATATCATTTGATGTTACTAACATGTATTATAACATACCTATAATGAAAACACTTGAAATAATAAAAAAATGATACAGATACATTTGAACAAGATAAAACGTTAACACACGAAATAATAAATGCATTAAAAATCATATTAAATCAAAATTATTTTTCACATAATAATAAAATTCATAAACAAAAATATTGGATTAACAATAGGCGCTCTAATGTCAAGCATATTGTCGGAAATCGTTTTACAAAATATAGACATTTAAATAAATAAGATAATTAAAACATATGTTCAAAATGGACAGTGGTTTCGATATGTAGATGGGGATTATACATATCAAATAATAATGGTTTAAATATTGACGAAATATTAAATTGTATAGATAATATACACGAATATATAAAATTTACTCATGAATTCAAACAATAAAAAACTAAATTATTTTGATATTACAATTACTAGAAACAATGATGAATTTGATTAAAATATATATTGAAACCAATATATCAAATAATACCAAATTATTCAAATCACCCATATAACCAAAAAATGGCAGCGCTGTTTAAATTATTATATAGAATACCAATGACCTTGAATGATCAAATGAAAGAGACAAATATAATTTATCAAATTGGATTATAAAATGGATATATATAAGGAAAACTATAGATAAATTAAATAATAACATAATAAGGGAACAGCAAAACGACAATATCTTTGTAAATAATAAAAGAGAAATAATTTGGACAACTTTTAAATTCACTGGTAACGAAATAAACAAAGTTACAAGAATATTTAAAGAAACATATTTACAAATTACTTACAAAACTGATAATAAAATGAAATATTTAATAAAGAAGCACAATAATCAAAACAATATGCACATAATAAGTGGTATATATAATATAAAATGCCAAGATTGTAATACATTTTATGTAGGAAACGCTTATATTAAACCAAATATATACAAATCAAATTTAACGACTCATTGTATTAATAATGGACACAAATTTCCTGAAATAGAAAATATGAAATTACTAAAAGAATTAAACAAAGGATTAAAGATGAATATATGTGAAACATTGGAAAGATAAAAACACAAAGTTAAAGACAGATTAATTGAAGGACAAATTCAAGTGAGATCAAAGCAATAAAACTATTTATAAGGTCATTAATGTTAGAGAAAAAATTACATAAAGTGCAATACTTATAAACATATGGCTGTTTGTAGTACATATTTTTGATTTTTGTAAAAATATGTTGTTACATAATTATTTGCCTGGATATGCTGGTCCTGTTTTATCGGAAAAGCTTTGAATATTATATGTATTAAAAGTATTCTTGTTTATGAAATATTTTTAATTTATTATTATATCTACATATATATAATATATAATATTCTATAATAACGTATAAATATATATTATGTATAATAAATTTGATAAATGAATATCTAAAAATCAATGTGCTCAAATAAATAAATATCAAGTGTCAAATGAAATAAAAATATATAATAAAAATATCATATACATTATTTAATCAAAAATACATTAAAAATTATATAAATGACATTTCGGAAATTCCAAGATTATTTGTACTACTTAAATTGCACAAAGAAGTTAATCCAATTAGGCCACTGATTGATTATATAACTGACCAAAGCAGTTAAAATTACCCAGAAAATTTAATAACTGGTTAATTAATATTAAACCAACGCAGACACATCAAATAATACCAGATTATTCATATCATCTTTATAATAAAAAAATGTACCCTGTAAAATTTATTATACAAAATGCACAAATTACAAATGAACATAATGATCAAACCAATGAGTAAAATATAATATATCAAATTGCATCAGAAAATGGATATAAAAAAACAATAGAAATATTAAATCATAAATTAATATAAAACAAAAAAAAGGAAAGTAATTTTGTAAATACTACAAGAGAAAATATTAGAACAGCTTTTGCATTCGCAGAAAATGAAATTAATACAGCTCAAGATTATTTAAATAAACACATATACAAATTACTTACAAAACGTACTTTACTTGTAAAATAAAAATATATGAAACAACAACAACAATCAAAATAATATGCAAGAGAAAAGGTGCATAAAATAAACCAAGTTAATAATGTAATCAAGTATATGTAGGACAAATAAGAAATAAATATGAAGATATAAAAATACCTAAGCCCTTACATGTAATCGAACATATACAAATCAAGTTTGGTTACTCAATATATTATTAACGGACACAGATTTTCTGAAATAGGAAACACAATATATAACAAAGAAATAAACAAAGGAATAAAAATCAATATATATGAAACATTTGAAATATATAAACATAAAGTTGAAGATACAATTATTTAATGAACAAATTCAATTGAAATCAAAATACCAAACTGTTTACAAGGTCATTGATGTCAGGAGAAATATTACATAGAATTATAATTACTAATAGACATATGTTTAAATAGTAGAATAAACGATTTATTTTTCTGATAAAATGTATTGTATAATTTTTTTTGTGAAGATTCTAATGCATTTATTAGCACAAAGCTTTGAAAAATATGTAATTGAAAAAAATTTTTGCATTTGTATTATTTTTTACATAATTTAAATAATTAAACGTATAATCAAACATGTAATTGACATAAATAATAAATTATTTAATTTCTAATTATTTGTATGTATATACGTATAGGCCTACATACATATACATACTTACATATATACATACTATATATATATATATATATATATATATATATATATATATATATGATGAATAGTTATTATCTGGAGTACACCCGTTCATTTCCTGCAGTTCCGACGTTTCGCTAGAATCTCATCCAGCATTGACGAGGTGAGCACAACAACAGTAGAAGAGCGAGAGAAACAGTTTATTATACTATAATAAATATTCATCAATTTTTTCCATCCGTGAAGGAATACGTATAGGCATATATATATATATATATATATATATATATATATATATATATATATATATATATATTAAATATATTAAATATGGTGATATGTTTTCTTGTAATATAGTTAATAAATTAAAAATATTTCAAAAACAAGAATACTTTTAGTGAATATATTTATTCAAAGCTTTTCGCCCATAAAATAGTACCAGCATCTTCAGGAAAATAATTATCTAATCTATTTATGTATAATCTAATTTATTATATATAATCTATTATTATATATATATATATATATATATATATATATATATGTATTCTACAAATGAGGAAAATCGATATCGAATGTTTGTCTCCTTGTCAACCAGGGACCACAAAGATATCCATGACAATTACAGCCATGATTATAACGTTTTTAACTTGTGTAATTTTCATTTGAATGGAAATAGACTTGCCTATATTCTGGAGTTTTTAATTTTTGAAGTTAGGTAATGATTGAGTGTTACAATGCAATAATTATTTACTACATGTTTGTATATAGTTGTATACTAGTTTTCGTGCATGGCACATATTTCAGCGTGATACAACGGGTGTGACTGAAATGGAATAGACAACTAAGAATAAGCTAAATGGCATATAATTACGAATTATATAAAAGTTTTGAAACAACCAGTAAGAATCTAAGAATCGATACCAATAAAACAATATTTTATATATCCACAGATGTACATGAGGTAATAGAGACTGCATGATAACCATTTACTTCCTACAACTCTTATGGTTACATGTAGATGTAGCTCAGTTTTCTTTGTTTAGAAACATTTTACTTACTTTTTCTGTTTGAAAATTCACTTAGCATTGAAATATGAGGATTATCTGAGGACTTGACCTATGCATTTGCAAGGTGCAGCTATATTTATTCAGTTGAATATAATAACGTATTTCAACTTTTTAATATTAATTATTTATAAATCAAGTGACGTGTACAATATGTAGTCTTTACCTCGATACGCTAATCAGTGTAGCAGGTCATTTTAGATATGACAAAAAAGCATGAATTTGTATTTTTTGTAGCAGAAATACAGGTTGCAATAGAGGCGAATATTTTATAAAACATCTGCGATACAGCAAAGTTCACAATTGGAATCCAAAGCATTTACATTAAATGTTCTACCTTTACATACACTTGAGATATTGCATTACCAACCAAGTATATGTTGTCACAGCAATCATGATAGTACGTAAATTCAAAGGAGACGTTTATAAAATGGAACCAAAATTTTCCAGGTCAGAAAAATATATAATATTAGTGTGAAATATTTATTTTACTTTAATGTTTATTAATAACGTTTTGCAGAGAAAAAAGATAGGTAAATAGAGATATTGTAAAGTAAACGTGTTGACGTTTTCAAGAAAAATAAAAGGGATTTGTCAGAGAAAAGAAAAATAAATTTCTCATGTATTTTATTTTTGTTAGATTAAAAAAGCAACTAGAATGGAAGGGCGCTGAACGTCAATAAAGTGATATTATCTGCAATCTCCTCAGGGCGTTCATAAAACGCCAACATACGATCGAGTCGAAGTATCCTTTATACATAATACTTTATTTGTGTATATTCCGTATCTGCTCTCTAATACACATTAATTTGAATTCCCTTTACCTCTACAGAAATTATTTGACTACAAATATTTTTAAAACATAATTTATAGTAAGTTATATATTAGTGTTTGCTATTTCATAACCGACTGCGAACAAGAAGAAGGTTTTGTATTCGATTCGAAAGGTTTTGGTTTTTCTGTTTGTTCCACGATAACTTTGGAAGCACTTAACCGATCACTCTTTCTTGCAATTGAAAGAGTAAACCTTCCCGGTGGTCTTATTATGGTCACGTCCCAGTCAGTCTGATTTGGAGTTAATAATACGCTGTTTCAAGTTTAAAATAAAAAAATCGAGAAGACAATTTTTTTCATTTTTTTATTGAAGATTATGAATTATAGGATAACTAATACGCAAAATAAACAATCAAAGCATTAATTTTATGTAGTATCTACCACATATAAAAACAGGAACAAATAAATTCAAAACGCATAGATTTCTTTTAATTTCTTGATTGATAAAGGTGCTTAGAACGAGCATCCTCAGATACTAATGAATGAATTTTCCTCCTGAAAACGGTTTTTCCAATGTTTGCCACATATTGATATATAACTTTATATAACTCGAATGAAATAACCCGACATAAATACACTGAAAATAAAATTTAGTTTATTTATCGTAATTCATTTACCATAATCAAGATATTCAATAGTCCTCTGGGGAAATCTTCATTACTTCACTAAATATCAAGACATAAATTCATTACAATAAAAATATTGAAAAGAACCCCTATACCATAAAAATAATCAAAAATAACAAATAAAACTAGTTACTTAAGATTAAACCCTTATGTACATTTCGATGACCATGTGATCATCATCAGAGGGTCTTGTTACAAAATACAATCTAGCACACAAGAAGTTACAAACTAGAATGATTCTGATATTGTGAATAAATTCATTAAATATAACTTTACTATTAATGTTCAGTTTATTTTTTTAATAATATTTTAAGTATAAAATTGATTTACTTAATAATTATTAGAAAAAGCGTTATTGAATATTTACCAATGATATTTCAGTACATCATTATTAACACTTTTTCAAACGGATAATTTTTTTTGCAGGCGAAAAACCTATTATCGCCTAACTAAAGTTTTTATTTTAAAATAAATGTTACAAAAATAAAACTAACCAAACTAAACAAAACAAAATAAAATAAATGTTTAATACTAATTGTAACTAAAACTAAAGATATTGAAATTATACAAAATTTAAATATTATTAAATAGATTCAGTTGGCGTAAGAAAGTGATGACACGGTCGATAGCTGTGACCTCGTATCTTAAAACCACCTTTAAACTACCTCGAAGATCGTAACGTATATACGAATCGCTCAACTCATCACAATCAAGCAAGATGTGCTTTATTGTAATATTACTTCTACAAAACGGACATAGTGGTGGATCCTCATGTCGCATCAACCATCCATGCGTTAACAAAGAGTGGCCGATGCGAAGTCTAGTAACCACCACTTCCTCCCTACGATTCGAACGAACAGATGTCCTCCATGGTCGGACGGTATTTTTGATATCCCTCAGCTTGTTTCTATTTAAATTTTTCCAATCTTCATTCCAAACAGAGAATAGTGTAGTTTTAACATTGCATACAAAATCTGATGCCATCACACGTTGTGTCGATGGCACCATACCTGTAGCTAATTTACCACCTTCATCTGCTTTAGTGTTTCCAAATATTCCGCAGTAACCAGGCACCCAGAGAAATGACTCCTCGACACCTCGTAACTGGAGCCTGTGTATTGAGCACAAGATGTCTCCAACCAATGGGTTCTTAGTGTAAATTTCCTGAATAGCCTGGAGAGCACTTTTGGAATCGGAACATACAAGATATTTAGTTGTTGCAGACGGAATTGATTTTAAAGCTTGGAAAATTGCATAAAGTTGTGCAGTAAAAAAGCTACAGGCTGAGGGTAATCTGTAAGTGAAGGTTTGTCCTTCCATATAAAATGTACAACCTATCCCATTGTCCAGTTTTGAACCGTCTGTGAATATAGTTACAGTATGTTGGTGAGTTAGTTGTATTTGCAAAAACTCCTGACGATAAATAACGTCAGGAGTATTGTGTTTTAGTTACCTGAACAATGAGAATTCAATTTTGGCATTCGTATTATCCATGGAGTGATGTAGCATGATGTTCGTTCGAATATAGGTGGAAGTTCTAAATTTAGATTACTAAAAATGCGAAACGTTCTTATTCCGAAAGGAGCAGTTAAACGGATATTAAAAAGAACAATTGTAAGATTAGAAATAATATGCAGGATTTTAGCGAAATTTCTAATAAGAATTTCAAACATAAATTACTCGATATATTCGCCTGACAAACTGATTTGTTTATCGTATTCTTCTAGCACGTATCAATTATTCGAACAACGATAAAGCAATATGGTTACAGAGATATGTGCATCGGAAATTCGTGTAGATATATTGTGGCAACTTTAGCAACATAATCAACTGCATGAAACGAATTTCGCTTTTAGTGTAAATAGAAACTAAAGATCATACCTCTATAAATAGAGAAATAAATTTAAAAGAAATGTAAAACCGACTTCAAAAAAAAACCGAATATATAATTTTTAATGGCTAAGTCTTTAAAAAATCCGATAACGAAAACCATTTTATCATTGGCTTATTACAAACTAAATGTTGAAGTCGGTACCACAATCATGCCTGCTATTTGCTAATTCATCAAATCCATTCCAAAATTTTCTAAACAATCAACTTTTTGATTGCTTGATTTCTCGTGACTAATTATAGCGACCCATAGAGTCTTCTCCCGAAAAAAGAAATTCATGCATTAGATATTATGAGATTATGCTACGATAATTGATCTTTGTTCTTGGCAAAGACCATACAATATTTGCATAGTTTACAATCAGATATACAGGTTTCATATATTTCAACGTTCTTTGAATGATTTTCACCAAATGTAATTGCTGTAGATGCTTGTAAATATACGACATATTATCCCTTTAAACATTTTGTATCATAAATTTTATAAATTTCTTATACTGTATCTATAAAATATATATATATATATATATATATATATATGGAAGATATGATTTATAGGCCTTTGTGTATATCATAATTTGGTAATATAAATGCCAAGTAGATCTAATATCATGTAAAATCCCTTTATTTGTTACGTTCAGTATATTATATATCCAAAGTATATTATATTATATATATTATGTTATATATATAGTCCAAATATGAAATTCGGCGCCAATTTTAAAATTTTGTGACTAATTAGCCTATGACAAATTATGTTTTAGCTATCGAAAAAATATTATTTTACTCTTTAGTCAGTAAAAATTATATATTCGGGTTCTTTTTTAAATAGTTTTTTTGATGACTAGTGTAATTCTAAATATATATAGTCTGAATAGGTATGACAATAAATATGTCTATATAATAATTCTTTTGAAAGAGGTACATATTTTTTAATGCTTTTCATTTTAGCAAAGTCCCCGTCGAAGAAGAACAAATTTCATAAATAAAAATGAATCTATAAAAACACAGGTTTCTAATTTTAAATTGGTACTTAATTAGGATATCATTTATATAGGTGCAGTGAATACTTGTTACATTTATATTTACCTAATAAAAATACCACTTTTGTAAATTAGATTATTACATATTAGGACGTTCAAACTATAGTTTAGAAGATTTTATAATGCATTTCTCTCCTTCTGCTAAACAATAATTGATTCTTAATACAATGATATATATTTAAAATAAAAATATATATATATATAATAAACAGACATTACACTAGTAACACATCTGTTTTAATAAACTGATTTGGTAATACAATATTTTTTAGAACCAGTTTGATTAATTGAATTCAAGTTTTTAATATGGAAATCATTGTTAATGGTTTTAATAACAATTTAAATAAAATATTTCTGTATTTGTAAAAACGTGGCATTATAAAATTAAGATATAACACAATTCTCGTATTCCTTTGTGAGTGCGTGGAGTATATGAATTTTCAGTTTACTTTAATAGAAGGAGATGTGAAAATTCTAAAGGTAGTGTACGATGAAAATGTTTAAATCTATGTTAATATATTTATGAGTAGTTAGTTTATGAGGTATATAAATAAAACATTAAGTTACAAAAAATTATATTTATTTGCGTGTCAGGTGCGATTAAAACACCAAACCGTTATTATACCCTTTGAAAGATCTTGCTCTCTCATTCGTGATAAATTAATGGTATTCGTACTAGTGTTTGTAGGAGTTGTAAGTCAAACATGTTTCCGCATCATTATCGAAGTTTTTAGTACCGTGCTGTAGATAAAATCGAATTTGTATGTAAGATCTTTGGTATATTTGTAATTTCTTATCCCACTTAGTAATTATTTGCGTGGCATAAGTGAATATGCTGTTATCTACACTACGGTTTGTTTATATTTCCCATGTATATTACATTTACATGGTTGTAGTTCTAGAGAAGAAATACCTTAATGCTAGAGGCTTTTGGTTTTTTAACAATATGTAGACTACATAAATGATAAGTGTTGCAATGTCGAGTTTGATACTGAATGCTGTATGTGAACGTTTATTGGACTTGTTTCATTAGTCATGTTCATTAGTTCCATGTATGTGGATATATTTGATGTTCATATCTGATGCTCATAGCTTTTGATGTGGAATTAAAATTATTAAAGTTCAATAAAAATAAAAATGTACCCCATTGAAAACCTAATTTCATCAAATATTTACTCTATGTTTCGGCATAAATATGTAACTGTTCGGATTTTAAATCCACCATATTTAAATGAATATTATCCAATATAATGCAGAGGAAATATCCACCAAGAAGAATGTAGTGATTCTGCGTTTTTTTTAATTTTAAAGAATTAAAAAGAGAATAATATTATGAGTTAACAATATATATTATATCACTATTACATGATTCTGATTGGTGGGCGTTCTTACACTTCCGCGGGTCTAGGGGTCGTATTTAATAACATCGCACTCATTAAATGTCTAGCGGCTGGACGTTGCTTTCAGCTGCAAAAACACATAAACTAGCCACTCTGAGCATTTAGATTGTTGTGCAGTATTAACTACCGGTAGATCGCTTTGGGGTTACGTCAGAGGACACAAGCACAAGGATTCTCTGACCACCTATTCCCGAAAAGTGATTTTAATTTCACACAACTTATTTAATAACAAATATAAGCAACTCATTTAGTTTCTACATAACTTGTTTTTGTTTAATTTAGTCATATATATTTGCTTCTGTTTTTATTTTTTTATATTAAACTTTAGTAATGTGGATGTAAGGTTCTAAATTTTCTTTGGTAGCTTAAAGGGGATTTTTATATTACGTTACTGTATTACTATACATTACATTAATATTATATATTAGTCATATTTTAGTAGAAAAGCAGATAACACGAAAACAACTCAACTATGACCTTGGACGGTGATTCGACCTTCAGATGACGTTACAGTTAAGTAATAAACAACGGTTCTACAAAAATAGGCAAACAATGGTGCCTGGATTAGTTTAGATTTATTAAATCAATTATTTTCATTCGGTAACGTCCTTACTCGCTCTTTTGCTAACGAACGCACATAAACAATACAAATAAAATTATTAAATAGGCCCTACACGTTATTTTTGTATTTCAACAGTATTTAGGATTTATTATTATTATTTTAATTTCTTTTAAATACTAAGCAATCTATTTCCCAACAAATTACCAACAAAACCTATCTAAATTAAAGGTTAACAGAAAGAAGAACTATAGAGTAATTTGTATATCAGAAACGACTGAGAAAAATATATATTTTATGAAATTAAATAATTATTTTTAAATTTACTTTAAAAATACCTTATTATATTGACTAAATCAAAAGTAAACACTCAAAGTTTAACCATTAAAATCGACGGCGCAAAACAGCGCTGTGAACTTGGGAAACATTGGTCTAATTTTGATGACACATGCCAATGTCACTTCCATTCAACCTTCAAAAGTTACCTTTTTAGTATAAAAGAGTAAATAGAGTTATTTGCATTTTCAAAGCCCGAGTACTTATAAATGACTGACTTACCATGAAGACTAATCCTTATTTTCCTAATTTAGTTTATTTTTACAACTATTTTAATTACTTCCATAATACTGAACTTAATTTTTTCTATTGAAAACATTTCTTCTCAAGGTTTCATACATTTTCGAAAAAGCCAGTAATATTATAATTGAATTTAACTATTAAAAACCAAACCCAAGAAGTAAAACCTTTTTTAAATATATTTTTATAAAAATACTTTAGTATTTAAGTAGATTTTTTCGAATACAATGATGTCGTTAGGTACTTAATTATAGTATTGATATAGATAATTATTCCATTTATTGAAAATATTTGAAAACAATACCATTCTTTTTGTCAGCGTGCAATGGAAAATATAAGTATAGTGCCTCCAAGTAACTGTGTGTGCATGCATGAGTTTATTTTTACTACCACTTCCCTAAAACCCATTCAGAATATTCTATAAATCAACACCTTATACATCCTATATGTCTACACGTATGTGATCATTATTTGTTATTTTATACCGAGGGTAATTTATCTAATATCGACCGCATCATGGAAGACAGTGTTTTTACTGTCCTTACCATGTTTGTAGGTAAGTGTTTATACTGACCCTTGAGCTTCCATCTTACCTATTGCGTTCTCTCAAGGCCAATTGCACGGTAACGTAGTACGCACTATACACTGTGATAATTTTAGCTATTATGTTATGAAATACAAAGAGATAAATACATACGTTCTTGTTGTTTTTAATTTAGATCTCAAATAAATGTTAATATCGAATTTCATTATTGATTAAAATAAAATATTTGTGATTTACTGAATGCAATCCAAGCCTCGTAGAAAACTTCATGCAAAGAGCGTGTTTTATAATATAGAAAACGTTATATTTAGAAGAATTTTAAAATTGTACGATTACTTTTTGTTAGATTTATAGTTATAAGTAATCATCCCTGAGGCAAAAATAATGGTTTTCAATATTTCAAAATAGAATTAATAATTATAATTGTAACAGAGAATAAGATTTTAATAATAATACAATTATAAGTCATGTTAGTCGACAGTTTTGGTTTTTAAACTCAAATTTCAACAAAAAAATACACAAAAACCTCTTAACCACAAACCTTCTTTATTTTTCCCTTATGTACATTTCAGTTACCAAGTATCCTCAGAGGGATAACATACAAACACTGTCTCATACTCAGTCCTTGTATGTTATCCCTCTGAGGATGGTTACTTGGTAAGTGAAATGTACATAAGGGTAAACTAAAACAGGTTTGTGGTTAAGAGGTTTTTGTGTATTTATTATTAAATTCAACCACAGTATATTCCTAATAAATAGTAACAAATTTCAACTACTTAACATTTTAAAATTCAGCATAGTGTACACTCTAAAGACTTGAAAATCTGATTAGGCACTTTCTCTCTATGCACTGTATTTCCTGATAAACTACGGTAAAGATAAATTGATTAAACCGTCTCGTAAAGCGAGGGATTTGTTGTGCAAAAACCAATTTGCTTTTGAATAAAGCGTGGAGTAGACTTGAAAGGAATATTTCGTTGACAAAGTGAAGCTCTGAACAGAGTATCTTGAGGTAGTATTAAATGTACGTGTTATTGGATCAATCATGATTTTACTCCGTAGCTTTACATGTTTCTAATTGATTTTGTTAATAATGAGTCTATTAATTAGTTTTCTGTTTAATAAATCAATAAATACAACATATTTTAAAAAGCATGACTGATTATCAAAAATTTATTGGTAAATTGACCATTAAACTTTTCCAAGAGGTTTATTGCAGCCGGGGGATGGTTTTCAATTTGGGTGGGTATTATCAGTATGAAGAGTCTTTATTTATACCATGAGAGCAAAATGTTAAAAATGAAATACAATTTTGCGGCATTTTATTATTTGAAAAAGGATAAATTTTTGAAGTATACAAAATTATAAGGTTATAAAACAAACATAATAAAATAGTTTTCACAAAATATACAGAAACAGTGCTTCTTCCAGGTATCTTTCAGGGTTTGTCAAAAACTTCTACTTTTTCAACAATTTTCAAATAAAAAAGGTATTTAGGCACTCTTCGAAAATTTATTTATATTCTGCTTTTGTCAGAGAAAGTAATGGTCGTTGAATTATTGTACCGCATTGGTTTATTTAATAACAACAGTGAGGCTACTGCCCACTCGTTTTGAATAAAAAAATATCTTTAATTAGGATTGAATTTGTAGGTGCTTAAAGCTGAAGGAAAAACATTACCTGCTTACGTTAGGTGTGTAACCAGTAGTCCACTGTGACCTTACTAAAGAGGTTTAGTTAGTATACCATTTGCAATATGATAATATCATGAATGTAATTGATAATAATCAGATCATTTATGTATCTGCATTTTTGATACTGTACATATTTCTATAGTAGTTAATAATAACAGGAAATGCAAAATGGAATATACTTATTCAAGTTATATGACCGTTAGACTACCACTGGCTTAGTATAACTATTCTGGCTATACAAATAATTCTTTAGTATAAACTATATCTTACTCCCAGATATATAAAAGCAATGTAAAAATTTAAAAATTATATATTATATTACATTTAAGTAAAATCCATATAGCTTTATAAGTTCTCCTCCTTAAAATATGCTTCCTAGATTGACAACATGATTAACTTGATTATAAAATGAATGAAAGGGGAACTTCTGTAATGAAGTAAATTTCAACGGAGCATGACATTTGTCGACTTTACAACATTTCCTAAGTTCTTTCTAATTGACTGTGAAATTGTTTAGGCCTTAATACTTTTATAAAACATTTCATGCATTAAACCTACTGGTACACGAATGGTATGCACTGTAATAAAATAATCAAATTATTTAGTTTAAAAAACAAAAAACAAGAATTATTTTACATATTTGTTTGACGTATTAACCATGGAAATTCCTTATATTTTTTAAAAATTAATCAAAAGCAACACATAAAAGGAAATGAAAATGGAAATTCAGCATAGTTTAAAAATTAAATTGCAAATATCATCATTAAGGAAGAATAATTAATATTTTATTTATTTCATTAAAAATATAATGTGACAGCCCCGTGCATGTCGCGGACTTGAATATATCAACCTAAGAGTGTATACAATGAAGAGTAGTACTTTAAAGAAAAATAATAATAATGTAGACATTTAAATATAATGGTTAAGTACACATATAGGTTCTAACTGATGACATAATTTTATCAAAATAACTGAAATAAGATATTTGAATATTTGAGATTTAAAATGTTATGATAATTTGAAAAATTAAATATTTTTTAGGTTTTAAAACATTACAATTTATTATTGATGATTTTTTAATTTGTTTTAAAGTAAATATAATATTTTTTTAAACTATGAAAATATGAATTTGCATAGTGATTGTGAATTTTTTTTCATCAATAGTTTTAGCATAAAAACACAGAACTCCTATAAATTAAAGGCAATTTTTTTCTCCGTAATTTTATATAACATAGGTAGCACATACTTCTACATTGTAACTATCTCAACATAATTAATAGAAACTTGAATAATAATTAAGAAACAATCTATGCTGATATTGAAAGAAACACTCAAAGAAAAACCGAATAATAAAGTTCAGTTTTAAAACGTTTTTATCTATTAACAAACTCTGTTTTACAACTCAGTGCTTTTTCGGTTTATTTAAAATTTTATAATATTGCCTAAAGAAATCATTTATAACTATTAATTAGTAACCTAAATATAAATTTTATAATAAAAGTTTTTGAAGCAAATTCACTTTTGCCTGTGATTATTCTCATATACTTGTTCTAAATTGGAGAAATGTTGAAGGAGTAGCAAAAATATTTTTTGAACATATTTTAAATATCAGTGCATTTAAAACCTAAAGATAAATATTATTTTGAAGTAATGTAATTTTTGTTTTTTGGAAAACAGGCTTACACCATTGTTGGGAAAAGTGGCAATTGAGAACGAGCCCCATTGGGGCTAGTCAATTGGTTTTGAGAACCCTTACAATTACACATAGGTCAAATGTATTTTCTGCATACCTACAATTTAATAGGGGATTCCTTCTCATTGCGATCCAGGTACGTACTATCGTATCTGTTAACAGAGCTTGCACCCTGCCTTGCATAGGTGGTGTCTAGTAGCAGTATGCAGATCAGTAGCATGGTAATGTGGATGGAGTACAACACGTGTGTTGCTCGGCTAGGTTCGAATGTGGCGCTACCGCGCCCTCTCTTTAATGACAGTAGTTCCACAGTAACATGGTGAGTAACAAATCACCACTTTTTAGTTTTGATATTTTTGATGGTTACAATGGCAGGGGAAACATAGAATTTCATAACGTCGTGCTTCCAAATATGAGTGATCTTGGAAGTATTTTTTTTTCGCCAAATAAGGATAAACCTCATTTGCAAGACGTTGAAGTTGTATTCAAAGAACTCACCACGCATGACACTTGAAGGACACCACGACTCCATTTATGAAACTATAAGCGAAGAAATACGGAAGCAAAAACCAGGAGCTCTACGTAAAAAACTGTCAGGTCAAGTAAAATATGTTTCTCTCAAAAAAGCAAAGCTCTTTTCAAAAGCTAGCTGCGTATGGAAGTTACGTTGAAGCATACAATATTAATGAAAGTAAGAGAGCATTATCTAATGGCGAGTTTGTAAAACTTTGTATCCTCCAGGTGTGTATCATTTTGTGTCCTGAAACAAAGATTTTCTCAAAGTTAGTTTTCCTCGAAAACGACTACTTCTAAAATTTAAATAATTAATAAGCAATTTTTCTCACAAAGATAAGCGATTTTAAGCTATGTTCTTTGCGTTGGATGAAGGTACGTACTTAACTATTGCTGCTCAGTTACTGATATTTAATAGAGGTATTTAAAAAATTAGCTTCCGTGTGCCCATTAAAGAAATCGACGAAAGGACCAGACATTTTCTAAGAATTTCTACAAAATATCACAGCTTTGAAAACATTTTATCCTATTTTTGTAGTATTACTACTGATGGAGTACATAATACTACGGTCATAATCTGGTAACGTAGGAATGTTTAACGAACCATTTCCTAAGAATGAAGTTATATTTCTTCATTGTATCATACATCAAAAACCTCTGTGTAAATCTACTCTAGATATGGAAAGTGAACTTGATGGTGTTATTAAGCTTGTTAATAGTATTCATTCACGATCTCTCAATCATAGACAATTCCGAGAATTTCATGACTCATTGTACTCTTAACATGACGGATTTTTGTACGAACTAGGGATCTAAAAGACGAAATAATTTCCTTCATGGAAGAAATGGTTCTCAGTGACATCAATAAATTAACCCTAAACTCCATTGAAGAAACCAAATAATTCATGCTATTTGGGTTCATATCAGGTGTTTCAAAAGGTAATTGAATATATTTTTCATAGAACTAGTCAAAAAAGATTTTATTTACCGTGCAAGACTGGAAACTACTGCAGTTAGGGCTTAAGAGCTTTGAGAAAAGTGGGAAATGTCTTAATGAAGAATTTTATCAAAGATTCTAATACTTCAAATTTATCGAACAAGACTTGGATATTTTTATAATTCCTTTTTATGTGGATCGTGAATCAGTCAGTAAGATTACCCTTAGATTGGGACAACTACCCCTAACTCGGCCGCTACGTAACCTAGGACTATAGGGGTAGTTTTGGATGATGCTCAAGGTCATCGCGCACCTGATCCCAGCCTTAGGGGTGGTTTCGACCACGTTTAGTGGGGTAGGGGGTAGTTTTTCGAAAACATTTATTTCTGACCTACTGACCTAGGCCAGCCAAAATGCATCTAACCTAACCTAACATAAGTGTCGGGGGTAACCTCAGCTACGTTCAGGACATTCCCCGGCGGATGCTCCGGGGGTAGATTGGGGGTGGGGGCGGTTTTCGATAAAATTTTGGAAAATGTGCCCTGTCCGATAGGGTGCGTAACCTAGGACTATAGGGGTAGTTTCGGATGATGTGGGCGGACGTCGCGACCCTGATCCAAGCCATAGGGGTGGGTTTGACCACGTTTAGAGGGGTGGGGGGTAGTTTTTCGAAATAAAAAAAAATTCCAGCCAACTAACCTAAGCTAGCCAAAATGGATCAAACCTAACCTAAAATACGTGTTGGGGGTGACCTCGGCCACGTTCAGGACCATCTCCGGGGGTAGCTCCGGGGGTGGATTAGGGGTGGGGGGGGTAGTTTTCGAAAAAATTTTGGAAAATCGTGTCTTGACCGATAGGGTGAGTCTAGAGTCCATTATCGCTACTGTAGGGGTAGTTTCACCTAGGGGTAGTTTTTACAAAAAAATACGAAATTGCCAAAAATCGATCGGTTGGACCAACAGACAGTACGGGATACGTGGGGGTAGTTTTTAGAAAAAATTATTTTCAACCCACTAACCTAAGCTTGCCAGAGTGCTTCTAACCTAACCTACTGTTAGGTGTGCGATAAAGATGAGGATCATCACGCCATCTGCCATGTACAGAGATATTGTGATGGTTTAGTTAGTGACCCTCAATTAGCCTGTGTGATAGGCTATTCAGTCGTAGCGCTATTTACTTAGCTAGTGTGACGAGTTATGTGTTGGTAGCTGTGATAAGTAATGTATTGGTAGCCGTCCACACCTTGCTGTTGTCGTAGTTCATGAAGTGGTAGGTTTTCCTTACGGAGCTATTGTCTTAGCACTGATATAGATCTTACGTAAGTATTATCTTGGTCACGGATCGATAACTGTTTTTTACGTGGCTAGTGTAATGGTTCATTATTTAATAGCAATCATTACTGAGTTATTAGGTTATGCATCTTTAGCTGTCTTTACATAGCTATTATGATAAGTTATGTATTGGTTGTTATCTTTTCGTAGCTATTTTAATGGGGTAGGCATTGTTAGCTGCCTTTACGCATTTATTTTCTTTACATAGCTAATATGATAGGGTATGTATTGGATGTTATCTTTTCGTAGCTATTTTAATGGGGTAGGCCTTGTTAGCTGCCTTTACGCAGTTATTGTGTGACAGGTTATGCCTAGCTGTTTTTACATAAGTCTTGTGATAGGTTATACAATATTAACCGTCTGTACGTAGCTATTATGGTAGGGTGAGCAGCGATAGCTCTAACGTAACTATTGTGATATAGTATGGATTGGTAGCTGTCTTTACGAAGATATCTCTTAAGGTCTTAAATTGATAAAGGGCGTTACGTAACCACTGTCTTAGATTATGAGCCGGTAACAGTTTTGACATACCTATTGTGGTGGAGTATAATTTGTTAGCTGTTTTACAGAGATGGTGTCTAAAGTCTCGGTTTGATGGAGAACATACCTGGACAATATGTGTAATGGCCTTGACGGTTTCTGCATGGCTATTTTGGTATGCGTTGATAGCTATAATTATGTCTAAGGCTTAAAGCTTTTGCCAGTGCCTTCGCTAACCATAACCCATTTGACCTCGGTGTAGATGTTGGTTGATTAGCGTAAGTTTTTCATTTTGATTAGCTGATACGTTGATCTGGGCATAGCCGCCATAGCCTATTTGGACTTGGTGTCAGTGCTGTTCGTTTGAACTTCACGTATGTTGGTTGGTTAAACTACGCGTATGACAGTAGTTTAGTTGAAACGTTGGTTATTTGATCTAGCCTACACAGGCCATAGCCCTTTTTGAAGTCGGTATGAACATTGCCACCATCTTGTTCTCCACCTGGATGACGTCTTATTCGATCCTAGGTTGTGTATCGGATACTATGTGTTACCTTGTATCACGCCGCTCATGAGATGCTGTGTGTTTGTCAAGCTATACTTCGGGTGCTATATGACGAACTTTAGCCGAGCTATGCAACGGATATTATGTGTTACTTTGTATTCATACTTCTCATCGGATACTATGTGTTAGCCCTAGTCAGGCTATGGTTTGAATATGTTGTGTTAGCCCTAGTCATGACTTGCATCGGCCGCTATGCGTTAATGATTATCCGGGCTATGTATCAGGTATTATGTGGTAATTTGTGGGCAGCTTGTAGGTTAGTGTGTGATATCCATTAGCTAAACTATGCACCGAATATAATGTGTTATACTTTGTAGGTCCATGACTTCTTAGCATAATATCTATGCTGGCTTATACACATATATGTTTAACACATTATGTATTCTATTATGTATTTGGGCTTAACATAGTATGATAGCATGCATGTTGGCTTACCATAGTATTTATGTAGGTTTACGCGCATATTTGTTTAACAGCGTATATATGGCTGTTTAGATTATATTGCATGTTGGTTTAACATAGTATATATGCCTATATTGGTTAGCATTGTATGTATATAGGTTGCGCGACTTTTTTTAATTATATTGTAGTATTTGCTGACCGTCATGGGCGTGATAGGTTATGCATTGTTAGCTATACGATATAGTACTTCCCGTATTATACAGCCGCCTGCCAGAGGTTTTACCTGATAGACGGGGTGAAAATGTGTGTCGGACTCTGATCATATAAGCTTGGGCCTGTGGTTTACCGACATAGTAGGCCTTATGGATACAACGTGTTAATCGTTAGCGAGGCCTCTGGATACTATATATTAAACCTTCGTCAGGCTATGCATTGGATACTATGTGTTATTGATCAGGTATTATGTGGTACCTGTAGGATAGTGTATGATAGCCGTTTAGCTAAACTATGCAGTGGATATAATGTGTTCAGGCCCTTGTCGGCTTAGCATAATATGTATGGTGGCTTACACATGTTTGTTTAACGCGATATGTAGGCCTAACATAGTATATACGCCTATCTATGATAGCATGCATGTTGGCTTACCAGAGTATTTATTTGGTTTACACGCATATTTATTGAACACACTATAAGGGCAATCACTTATACAGGCTTCACATATTATATAGGCATATGTGGGTAACGGGATGTATATAGGTTAACCTGCATATTGGTTTAACAACGTATATTTGGCTATTTAGAGTATATTGCACGCTGTTTTAACATAGTATATATGCCTGAATGTTGGCTTAGCACTGTATGTATATAGGTTGCGCGACTTTTTTTAAAATTATATTGTAATATTTGTTGACCGTGATGGGCGTGATAGGTTATGCATTGTTAGCTATACCATATAGTACTTCCCTTATTATACGGTTGCCAGGTTCTACCTGATAGACGAGGTGTAAATGTGTGTCAGGCTTAGATCATATAGGCCTTGGCCGGCGGTTTACCGACATAGTAGGCCCATGTAATTCGGCTTAGCATAGTATGTATGCACGTTTACATGCATATTTGTTTAACACATTATGTGGACTATCACGTATGTAGGCTTAACAAGGTATATACGAATATGTATGATAGCATGCATGTTGGTTTAGCACCGTTTTAGGATCGTTTTATAACATATATTTATTCACGTTTTGTGATGGGCCTCTTTATTAGTGTGTCTCCATATATACCTTTTATATCTAGATACATTTGCAGCTATAGGATATATCCATTGATGCTATTTGATTATTTACACTGATTTCTGATTATATATATGTATACCGTGGTATGACGATATTACATAGTAATTTGATACAGTATTCAGATCATAAACACGCGCCTAGATTCACAACGACACAGCCGTGCGGGTTTCAAGCCTGCTATAGCGGTCACCGGCCGTCGTTTCGGTTTTTAGATAATGCGTTATCGCTGCAAGTCTGTACATGTCTAACACACGGTCGAGCGTATTCCTTGAAACGACAGGGCTTTATTGCTTTGTTTATTATTTTGTAGCATAGACAAATTTTGAGTTTGGCAATCATAACCCTTTGCCCCTCTAGTTAGGGTGGGCCTAATACCTGCATAGAGTCGCTCGAACGCGGATACGTCATCAAATATATTAAACCTTTACGTGGGCTTGATAGGTTATGCATTGGTAGATGTACCCTATAGTACCTCCCATATTATACGGTTGCCAGGATCAACCTGATAGAAGAGGTGAAAATAGCTCAGGTCATAAAGGTTTTGGCCTGTGTTTACAGACATAGTAGGCGCATTTAGGGTTTCATGTATGTAGGCCTAGCATAGTATGTATGCAAGCTTGCGTATTTGTTTAACACATTATGTGGGCTATCGTATATATTGGTTTAGCTATACCTTATAGTACTCCCCATATTATACGGTTGCCTGCCCGTGGTTCTACCTGATATATGAGGTGAAACTATCTCAGTTCATATAGGCTTTGGCCGGTGATTTACCGACATAGTATGTCGGCCTAGCATAGTATGTATGTAGGCTTGCATATTTGTTTAACACATTATGTGGGCTGTCATATATATTGGTTTAACACGTTATATAGGCCTTCTCGTCTTACATTGACCGTTTACGTAGGCCTACCGGGCCCCTGCGTTGTGATTGGTCGATTCAACTTGTTGACTATTTGAACTCTATGTAGGTCGTTGGTCGTTTGATCTAACCGATCATTTTTGGGTAATTACATATATTATTTGATAACCACCCCCCACTTGATGCCTGAATCCAGGGTTACTTTACCTATCGGCAGGCTTCGAGATGGCTTTTACCTGAGTCCTTGCTCCGTGTTTGCTTTACCTATGGTCTAACTCCATGGTAGCTTTACTTAGGCCCCGACTCCGTGGTAGCTTTACCGATGGTCTGGTTCCTGGGTTACTTTACCTAGGGCAAGGCTTCGGGATAGCTTTTACACGAGGCTTTGCTCCGTGTTAGCTTTACCTAAGGTCTAACTCTGTGGTAGCTTTACCTAAGCTCCGATTCTGTTGTAGCTTTACCGATGGTCTGGTTCCTGGGTTACTTTACCTAGGGCTTGACTTCGGGATAGCTTTTACCCGAGGCTTTGCTCCGTGTTAGCTTTACCTAAGGTTTAACTCCGTGGTAGCTTTACCGGAGGTCTAGTTCCTGGGTTACTTTACCTAGGGCGTGGCTTCGGGATAGCTTTTACACGAGGCTTTGCTCCGTGTTAGCTTTACCTAAGGTCTAACTCCGTGGTAGCTTTACCTAGGACTTGGTGGGGGTATTTGTCTTGGTAGTTGGTATAGCAACCATCCTAGCCCTGCTCTTGTGTAGCTTTACTTAAAGGCTGAGTGTATTGTTTATTAATTTAGTAGGATAGACAAATTTTGAGTTTGGCAGTCGTTTACCCTGGGCCCCTCATCACCCGATTCATTTGGGGTAGACCACTATAGTTAGGGTGAGCCTACTACTTGCATAGAGTTGCTCGAGCGCTGATACGTCATCAGGTAACCATTAAGTCTTTCCAAAAGTTACCCCTCCACCGGAGCTATTCCTGGGTCACAACTACCTAAGAGGCCTTACTTCAGATAACCATTAAGTCTTTCCAAAAGTTACCCCCTCCACCGGAGCTATTCCGCCTATTATTTTTGGCATTCTGAAGACAACCCACAGGTGAAACCACCCCCGCAATGGTCCATAATAGACTCTACACATATCCCGGACGGTCTTTCGATCAACCCGATCGATTTTCGGCATTTTCGTGTTTTATTTAAGAACTACCCCCCAGGTGAACCGCCCCCGCAGCAGCCCGTACTGGACTCTACACGTATCCCGTACTGTCTGTTGGTCCAACCGATCGATTTTTGGCAATTTCGTATTTTTTGTAAAAACTACCCCTAGGTGAAACTACCCCTACAGTAGCGATAATGGACTCTAGACTCACCCTATCGGTCAAGACACGATTTTCCAAAATTTTTTCGAAAACTACCCCCCCACCCCTAATCCACCCCCGGAGCTACCCCCGGAGATGGTCCTGAACGTGGCCGAGGTCACCCCCAACACGTAGGTTAGGTTAGGTTTGATCCATTTTGGCTAGCTTAGGTTAGTTGGCTGGAATTTTTTTTTATTTCGAAAAACTACCCCCCACCCCTCTAAACGTGGTCAAAACCACCCCTATGGCTTGGATCAGAGTCGCGACGTCCGCCCACATCATCCGAAACTACCCCTATAGTCCTAGGTTACGCACCCTATCGGACAGGGCACATTTTCCAAAATTTTATCGAAAACCGCCCCCACCCCCAATCTACCCCCGGAGCATCCGCCGGGGAATGTCCTGAACGTAGCTGAGGTTACCCCCGACACTTATGTTAGGTTAGGTTAGATGCATTTTGGCTGGCCTAGGTCAGTAGGTCAGAAATAAATGTTTTCGAAAAACTACCCCCTACCCCACTAAACGTGGTCGAAACCACCCCTAAGGCTGGGATCAGGTGCGCGATGACCTTGAGCATCATCCAAAACTACCCCTATAGTCCTAGGTTACGTAGCGGCCGAGTTAGGGGTAGTTGTCCCAATCTAAGGGTAATCCTACTTCAGTCCAACCAGAATTACAGTTAATATAATTACATTCCAATGTAAAACTGAATTGTAGCAACTATTTCTCAACGTTTATAAAATTCAGTTCTACAAGGCACTATTGAAATTCGGTTTCCCAAACCTGAAATATTACGCTCGGAAGGATTGGTGTGTAACCATTTTCCTACCAGTTTTTACCAAATTATGAACAACTTTTACAAGCTAAGTCACGGTTTCATCTGTCACTTAGGCCTAGCCTTCTTTCGCTTATACTAAATAAAACATTTTTGAAACAAATGTTTTAAACGTTTTCTACCATTGTAGCACGTAAGTTCTCTAAAATGTAACAAAAGATAATGTTTATTGATTGTAAAAATTGGTGTCAATCAAGTATATTTCCGGTCCACCAATATAATTTTCTATTTTATCTCACCCTCGCCTTCATAAGATTGCCGATAACTGGTCTAGACAAACATTCTTTCATCAACACCCCAAATCATTCCATTGTTTAAACCCAATATATTATGGACCTCCAAATGATCCTGACCAAAGAAACTCTAATTCCTGCAGTACCACGTTCTTTAAGGTTGGTATTTATTATTTTAAAAACATAAATGATAAATAAACATAAACGTAAAAGATATGGGTTGTATTCCTTAATGGATTTCAAAATATGACACAACATGCTGTGTATGTTATCATTTTCAATCTAATTTTATTCGAATCTACTTTGGAGATGGTGAAATTAATTGAAGTTGTAAAGTTGCCTTTTAAGTAGTTAATTGTTGCATTTTAATAAAGACGAAAAGAGTAATGCAGATATAATTTATTGACAAGTAACCCAAATTAATATTTAAATTATTATATAACACAACATCTAATGGTCAAAATAACTAAAACTAAAATTGTACAGTTTTGAAGTGTATGAACCGTCAGCTCCGTCAGTTAAAGTTAAGTGTGAACATGTACAAGTCTGGATCTTGTAAAGTCAGTAGCCATTCGCTCGAAATTTATCACACATTGGAGGTATCGGCTCTGCACCAAGATTTTTCTAATAGTGCCAAATCTTTCCATCAAACTTTACATAAAATTATGTCTGTTTGCGTAAGCTATAACTAAATAAGGCCTATTTTTACCTTATATTAATACTAATTTTCTCATTACTTAATTCATAAGGCATATTGACTTCTGGATAGCCTTATATGTGAATGGTGTGTAGCATATTAAAGCAAAAGAAGAACAATGTAGTGTAAATGATTTTTTTTTTAATGCAATTTACAGTTATTTAACTTATTTATAAAGTTTGTGTTTTTTGTATTGGTATCTATAAAAACAAGACTCATTAGTCAAGTTATCCATAGATAAAAAAGATTAATGTTTTTTCATATATTTTTATTTTAAATATTTTTTTTAAAAACATAAGGTGGAATTCAACTTTAAATTATAGATAAAACAATGTTCAATAAATATTACCGAATGAAAAGTTATGATGTTATTTCACTTTTTACTTACTAGAAAAATTAAGCTTCATATATGTACAGCCTATTAACATCACGTTTGATTCATTATGGTTTTGATTTAATCACCAAATTACAATTAATATAGGCCTACTTGGTAAATAAATCTTATATTAGAATGGCATTATCATTTCTTCAAGTTAACATTTAATTACCAAAGAATCTTTACCAAAACCACTGATTTAAAATACTTTTCTCTCTCCCTCTCTTTCTCTCTCTCTCTCTCTCTCTCTCTCTCTCTCTATATATATATATATATATATATATATATATATATATATATATATATATATATATATATAATGTATGTATGTATATATATTATTATGTATGTGTTACTTACATGTTTCGCTAATATTACGTTACAGATATACGCTTTCAAAGTAAATTTTAACATTGAGTTTCATAGATTGAAGGATAAGTCAGAGTAATCTTGTTGGAAACATTTAAGTTATTTTCTTTTTAAAACCTCTTGTAACTTTTCAATTACACGCTCTATTGCCCGGAAAATCATGTATACGTCACTCTCCAGCTGACGTAGAGTGACAACATAATGGACTGGGTGGAACATGAAAGGTAATACGATTTTTCTTCCGATATATTTAACACAATTTCCTCTATATTTAACACAGTGATTTAATAAAAAGTCATTTGTAGGTACATTTTAAATTATACAATATATTTACAAACCTGCATTTATTAAATGTGTAATATATGATACCCAACTACTACTATATTCAGTTAAATATTTTGCAGAAATATTTACGAGATAGTGACTAAGATATGAATCTAAAATCCTCAACGTTTCCGGTAGAGTGAAAAATATAAATATCTTATAAGAGTTATTGTGGTTATGTTAATTCGAATTCAAAATTTTATTATAAAAAAAATTAAATAAAACAAACCTCGAAGTGAAATAATAAACAATTAGCTATATATGAACATTCATTTAGGGCATATTTATGATGAAATAATTATATATTCTTTAGCATCATTTTTAGCTAATTCTATTGCTTAATTCAATTCACTTACTAAAATTCATCTACGGACTACTAGATATTTATAAAAGTTTTTTTTTATAATATGGTTACAAAAAAAGAGTATTATCGAGCGAATTTTTGTGAAAACAATATTAAAGTTTTAATAAATTTGAAACGAAGAGGAAGGATTCCTACTATGATACACTAAGGTCTGAACATTTTAATTTGGCGTACACAACTCTGTTACTTAATTAAACTTGATAATTTGTTGAACATGTACACCTCAAATTTATGTAATTAATTAAGATTTTTCACTTTCTAATAATAAAGTAGCAGACGCATTGTAGAGTATATTAAACAGTTGTTGCAAATCCATGTATAATATATTATTTACTGTAATAATACTACAAAACAATAAAATATTAGTATTGTAATTTGTTCTTGGAAAATTTAATTAAACCTTTTTAATATCAGATATGTGGCTATTAGTAGGATTACGATGATAAAGGAGCTCAATAAATTATGAGGTAGTTTTAGAATAATCAACTAGTCCTATTAAAAAATTCACATACAGTAGAGTCTCGAGAACATGTGGTAGATGGGACCCAAATTCCTACAGATTAAAAATAATTCTGATTACCGAAAATTCGGAATATACCGAAATACGTTCTGGAGCATTACAAAAAAATAGGGGTTCTAATGAAGCCTAATATTATAATTAGTAATGCGCAAAATACGGTTATAGAACTTAGTTTATTGATTAAACTACGTACGTAAATAAATGTTGCTTTGGAATACATTATCCATCACGGTTGCTAAATGTTTTGGATAAAGTTGTTGTGTCTTCTGCGTCTGCTTATCAGATAGTTTTCGTGCTACTGTATCGCATAGAGGTCTTAGGAGAAGGATATCTGTTGGCCTGGTGTTTGTAGTTCAATATAGCATAGTGCGGTTTAAAAGGCGGTAGTTCCTTCCACGTGACTAATTCTTCCTTCTTGTACTGTCTCGGTTGAACCTTCATCTTCATTGTTGTCATCACTGTCTTCAGTAGTTTTTTTGTACTACTTCAATAATCGCAACATCTGTTATCTTTAACCTTTAACAGACACACTTAAAAATCTGTAACACAACAGACACACTGGGGTCTGACGAACCCCATTTTTTAGTTTAAAAATATATATATTTAAAAAAAAAATTTCCTTTTCTCATAGTATGACTGCTAACTTTAGTCATTTTTACATAGTTTATGATGAAACCTGAAAGGAATATATTTGTATTCACTCATAATAACTCAAATATTCTGAAAATGGTGTAAAACAGACATGAAAAAAACAGGTTTTTTGAAAAACTGAAAATAACCATTTTTATCTCATATTTCTAAAATTTAAATGTTAACTAGTACTATAGTCTGTATACTACAAAATAAACCATCATGTTTGGAACGAAATCAAAATCCTATCTTGCGTGAAAGTTTTAAATGGAGGTATTTCTTGTCTGTCTTGAAAAAATAACTAAACAATCATGTTTTATGGCACAAAATCTGGAATTTCATTCAATGCAGCTCAAACACACAAAGGCACGATGCTCTTCACACATTGGGCTTCTGCAAGTAGAACATATATTTTTAGTTTTTCTGTCCTTGGACCGTGGGCAGAAGCTACAGCGTCGTTTTCGTGCTGGTTCAATGTCAGGCCGTAGTGGTTGTTGAGACACATTCAAAATCTCTTCTATCAAGCTTCGAAGATGTCGTCTTAATGTTTGGATTTGATTGCGCACATGAAGGGAAGGTTTGATGAGCTCCCTGGCCAACTCATGTAGGTAAGCACGTCTTGTGATTCTCTTATTTGTTATGTTGAGTAAATAGAGTACCATACTATTGGTTGATGACTGGTCTAGCATTGCAAAAAAGAATCTCATTGGCCAGCGGTTGCATTTCCTGGACACTGTAAAACTATGACACAGTTTGTCAAAGGTATCAGTTCCTCCTTTTGTTTGATTATAGAAGAGAACTATCTCGGGTTTTTTTTATTCATCGTCAATATTTGCACCGTAATGCTGTGTAGATAGTAAAACTACATTTCTATTATTTTGTGGAGAGTAGACAACTAAAGTTTTGTTATGATCAAAGGCAAAACAAGAAGATCCAGCTTCCTTGAAGGTTTTGAATGAAATTGGAATTTCCGGTTTATCTTTCCTTAGAGCTCCAACCATTTTCAATTTGAAATCTTCAGCCATACTTTGGAAAAGTTCAATTGAAGAGAAAATATTGTCAACAGTTATATTTCTATTGGTTCCATAGATAGGTTCGCTAAGTTTCCGCACGTAGTAAGCAGCAAAGGGCTCTTTGTTTGGTGGACTGAACTTCCCTATGTAAGGAATAGCATTTAGCATGTATGCTGTCTTCACGTCATTCAACATCACTATCTTCATCCCGTATTTATCAGGTTTTGACTTTATATATACTCGAAATGGACATCTGCCTCGAAAACTAACAAGCTGTTCATCGATTGTGCAATGGGAGAAGGGAGAATAAAATTCCTTGCAATTGTTGACAAATCTATCCCAGATAATACGAATGGGCGTCAGTTTGTCGTTCTCTCTTCTCTCAGCTCTAGTATTTTTGTCATCAAAACGAATACTTGTAGCCAAAAATTTAAATCTATTTAGAGGCATAGTTCCTCGAAAAATGGGGTTTCCTAGATCACTTGATCACAGCTCCTCTAGGTTTCTTTAGTTATTTTTTAGCAATCCTGCAAAGTAGAGTAGGCCAATGAACGCTAAAATTTCCTCTGGATTAGTGTTGAAGTGATATGACGGAATGGCACTACCTTGTTCTTCCATTTGACATTTTTTTCTAGAGATTTCTTCGTTTGTTCTCAAAAATATTTCTCCCAAAACTTGATCATCAAACAATAACCTCCAAGATTCAGCAGGGCTTTTTACTGTTTTTGCTAATCCTTTAGCTCCCGGGAATTGAGTGACTAAGTTACAAGCTGGTACTCTGCTTCTACGCTCTGGAACTACAGTACTCCACACATAATTATTTTTACCTCTCAACAAATTCTGGTTTCTGATCCTATCTCGAGGCTGGGTATTTACCCTCGGTATAATATTTCCTATATTACCTTGTTCATTTTCACTTTCTTCTTCTATATCTTTATTTTCGATGTGATCTTGATCTTCAACCACAGAAAACTCATCAGAAGAATCAGCCGAATCTTCTTCTGTATGATAATCTTGATCAGCGTCTGTGTCATCATGGTCAAGTACACTTTCATTATCACTTTCTACATTACCTAATAGTTGCAAAATACCGTCATCTGTGAGACTCAAATTAGGGAATTTACAACACTACAAATGGTTTATTTCAGCACTGCAACTGTCCGAGAATGAAAAAAAAAACACAACCGCAATAGACACACTGGGGTTAGCTGAACCTCAAACGATGAAAAAAACACAATATCTCCAAGGTCAGTTGTCAACTGGTGAAAGTAAGGTGGTGTATGACTTGCCAGTAGTACCAACCTAATTTAGAGGGGAATCAAAATTCCCCAACTGACACATTAACATAAAATATTTACAAAATAATTTTCTGTGGGGTCCTCTAGACCCCAGTGTGTCTGTTAAAGGTTAATGGTTAACATTAGAATTTTAACAACCTAGTAGTTTCTTGGTAAGAGATGTCAAATCGGTTTCTTCTTGTAGATCAATAACATATTCAACAGTTTTATTATGACTTAGGATTTTCATTTTGATATTACTTGATATGACTTTTTACTTAATATTTCTTCTTCTATCTTGTTTCATGTACACAACTCCAGTACATGTGGTTATCTAGTTCACAACTCCCTCACTTAATTTTTTTTAGAAATCCCATAATCCTCTTCCACTTAAGTCGTTCCCAGGAAGATTTTAGAACGTAAAGTGTGTATTTATTTCATAAATTCCAGAACACGGAGATTCATCGGCTGGATTATGCTCGTAAAATATGCGGAAAGATATAAAGTACGTACATCATCAGAGCGCAGTTGATCTTTATCGGGATACGATGGTGCTTTGTCTAAGAGTAAAATAGCCTTCCTAAGCATATTCTTTGCGTTTAAAAACTTTTCAGTTTCGGTCACAAAACGCATTATAAAACCACTCTTTTAATAGTTTTCTATCCATCCAATCAGTATTTTAGTTCTTATATGAAACCGGCAATGCTGACGTAAAATGGTTTCAGACGCCGGAGGGTTGCTGAATAATCCTGCTGCTTAGCTTCGCTTCAATTTACCGGAAGCTCGAAATATCTTCAGTCGGAATTTCAAGACTCCACTGTACTTTTATGTAGACGTTTAACATTTATAAAAATAAAAACACTGTTTTAATTAGATCTACATTAAACTACTAAGATTTCAAATAACCTAGTTACACTAAACATCCTCTGTCACTGTCTGTCCTTCTAACACCGAGGCTTCGAATCAATCCTCACATTGTAAAAACTGTCATATATTCTCACTAAACAAACTCTTTATATCTCGACTTGCCTTCTCTAGAAACTTCTAACAGTTTATTGCTAAAACATTCTAAATACATGAACTGTTATGTCCGCTTAGGCATGACCTGCCGCTATATTATAAGCAACAAACATGCATGTTATATGTACTTATATGTTATATGTAATTGTATATTGGTGAGTTATTTTTCTGAGCGAAAATGTGATTTGCTAAACAATTTGCTTTATTTAAATAATTTCCTTACGTATTGTCCAGGAAGCGTACAGTTTATTGATTGATTCCATCCATTACAGCCCAACTTCGCTCAACGTTAAAGAATTTATGTTTTAAATCTACTATATATCTATATTAATCTACTATGCTTTCGTATTTTTAAAAATTTTATCAAGATAATATTTAAGTATTTTCATTTATAAATAAATTTGTAAATTATTTTACATATTATTGCTAAACATGCTATAATGAGAACGGTACTAAACATAATAACTGTCCATCCGTTTGGGAAAAAACAACAGCACTCATTGGCATTTCATTATAATATTATGATCACATTGCATTTTACGTTTCCAGGTAAGCCCTTTATTTCATTTGTCATTCACTGTAAATCCAATTAAAATCATTAAGGTTTCTCGTATTGCGTTTACACTATTACGTAACAAATAACACATATTGTTGCTCAATAAAATGTCACGTCATTGAATAATTATATTCGCAATTAATTTATAATACCAGAAGAGTTTATTTAAAGAGTTCAAATGTAATAAAAATGAATATTGTTCAAAATGGCCAATGTACGAAATATATACTGAAAACGAAACGCATTATAAATACCTAAATAAATTTACATAAACAATTTTTATCAGTTCCGGAAATTACTCAAGCTTTAGTCTCTAAATTACAAAAGAAATTTATTAGAAACAATTAAAATAATAGAGATTTATAGACTAAAATTAAAAGTTAAATGAAGGGGTTTAAAGTTTTTTAATAACAAGTAGAAGCTAAAACCATTTATTAAACGAAATAATAATTAAAAATTATCATATTACAGTTATTACTATGTTAAAAACAACAAAAAATATAATTCATTTTTATTTTCTTTAATACTGTCATATGTGTTTCCTATAATATTATAACCGAAATTTAACCGAAAAAGTACAGTTTCTATAAAACAATAATACAAAAACACACAAAAATATTTTTTGTAAATGCATAAATGTATACTAATATATACAGCAGTAAAACGTTTGAACAACCTTCTGTCACTGAGGCTTCGAATCAATCCTCACAATGTAAAAACTGTCATACATTCTCACTAAACAAACTCTTTATATCTCGACTTGCCTTCTCTAGTAACTTCTAACAGTCTATTGCTAAAGCATTCTAAATACATGAACTGTTATGTCCGCTTAGGCATGACCTGCCGCTTCTAGTAAACTCTATCCGATTACTTCTAGAGGTTTCTAGGATTTAAGAGACGTACTGTTGTGTCCCTTCAAGCGTGAACGGCTTGTAATCACAGCCGTGTGCATAAACTATTGGTGGGTCTCCTCCGTTACAATATAACAAATAATTCAAAGTAACATAAAAGTAAACATGTACATTTATAAGCAACAAACATGCATGTTATATGTACTTACATGTTATATGTAATTCGAATATTGGTGAGTTATTTTTCAGAGCAAAAATGTGATTCGCTAAGCAATTTGCTTTATTTAAATAATTTGCTTACGTAAAGTCTTTGAAGTGTACAGTTTATTGATTGATTCCATCCATTACAGCCCAACTTCACTCAACGTTAAAGAATTTATGTTTTAAATCTACTATATATCTATATTAATCTACTATGCTTTCGTATTTTTAAAAATTTTATCAAGATAATAATTAAGTATTTTCATTTATAAATAAATTTGTAAATTCATCAAAATGATGTCTACAAAAACTTTACCAAAATTCTAATATTATGATCACATTGCATTCTACGTTTCCAGGTAAACCCTTTATTTCATTTGTCATTCACTGTAAATCCAATTAAAATCATTAAGGTTTCTCGTATTGTGTTTACACTATTACGTAACAAATAACACCTATTGTTGCTCATTAAAATGTCACGTCATTGAATAATTATATTCGCAATTAATTTATAAGACCCCGAAGAGTTTATTTAAAGAGTTCAAATGTAATAAAGATGAATATTGTTCAAAATTGCCAATGTACGAAATATATAATGAAAATAAAACGTATTCTAAATACCTAAATCAATTTACATAAACAAACGTTATCAGTTCCGGAAATTACTCCAGCTTTAGTCTCTAAATTACAAAAGAAATTTATTAGAAACAATTAAAATATTAGAGATTTATAGACTAAAATTAAAAGTTAAATGAAGGGGTTTAAAGTTTTTGAATAACAAGTAGAAGTTAAAACCATTTATTAAACGAAAACATAATTAAAAATTATCATATTACAGTTATTACTATGTTAAAAACAACAAAAACTATAATTCATTTTTATTTTTTTTAATACTGTCATATGTGTTTCCTATAATATTATAACCGAAATTTAACCGAAAAAGTACAGTTTCTATAAAACAATAATACAAAAACACACAAAAATATTTTTTGTAAATGCATAAATGTATACTAATATATACAGCAGTAAAACGTTTGAACAATTTTATAAATAGAACTTTTAGGTCACTTGTTTATTGTTATTTGGAGAAATGATGAAACATTCAATTAACTCAGTTCTCCCAACATTGAAAGACATCTCTAACCTAATATCCGTTTATGAAATTGCTTCTCCGCTCCTACAAGCAGGATGTAAACTTAATAGAAAATGTACAATGTGTTGCAGGCAGGATGTTACATCTAATTTAGTTTCTTATTTATATAAAGTATTATTTTTGTCTAAAATCTTCAATCATATTCCATGGTTCTATATAACGCACGTTGGTATTTTGTAAAACATAATTCAAATATGCATTTGATGCTTTGTTAAGTATGAAGTATTTTAAAACAAATATTCTGCCCATCATTATATTATAATAATGATGAAAATTTGTAATAATGAGTGACATTTTGCGCTTAAAACTTACTGAAATTAAAAGAACAACTCTTTTATGGCCTGATTCGTAACAATGAAAATATTTTAGCAACAAATTTATCAAAATGATGTCTACAAAAACTTTACCAAAATTCTAATATTATGATCACATTGCATTCTACGTTTCCAGGTAAACCCTTTATTTCATTTATCATTCGCTGTAAATCCAATTAAAATCATTAAGGTTTCTCGTATTGTGTTTACACTATTACGTAACAAATAACACCTATTGTTGCTCATTAAAATGTCACGTCATTGAATAATTATATTAGCAATTAATTTATAAGACCCCGAAGAGTTTATTTAAAGAGTTCAAATGTAATAAAGATGAATATTGTTCAAAATTGCCAATGTACGAAATATATAATGAAAATAAAACGTATTCTAAATACCTAAATCAATTTACATAAACAAACGTTATCAGTTCCGGAAATTACTCCAGCTTTAGTCTCTAAATTACAAAAGAAATTTATTAGAAACAATTAAAATATTAGAGATTTATAGACTAAAATTAAAAGTTAAATGAAGGGGTTTAAAGTTTTTGAATAACAAGTAGAAGTTAAAACCATTTATTAAACGAAAACATAATTAAAAAGTATCATATTACAGTTATTACTATGTTAAAAACAACAAAAACTATAATTCATTTTTATTTTTTTTAATACTGTCATATGTGTTTCCTATAATATTATAACCGAAATTTAACCGAAAAAGTACAGTTTCTATAAAACAATAATACAAAAACACACAAAAATATTTTTTGTAAATGCATAAATGTATACTAATATATACAGCAGTAAAACGTTTGAACAATTTTATAAATAGAACTTTTAGGTCACTTGTTTATTGTTATTTGGAGCAATAATGAAACATTCAATTAACTCAGTTCTCCCAACATTGAAAGACATCTCTAACCTAATATCCGTTTATGAAATTGCTTCTCCGCTCCTACAAGCACGATGTAAACTTAATAGAAAATGTACAATGTGTAGCAGGCAGGATGGTACATCTAATTTAGTTCTTATTTATATAAAGTATTATTTTTGTCTAAAATCTTCAATCATATTCCATGGTTCTATATAACACACGTTGGTATTTTGTAAAACATAATTAAAATATGAATTTGATGCTTTGTTAAGTATGAAGTATTTTAAAACAAATATTCTGTCTATCATTATATTATAATAATGATGAAAATTTGTAATAATGAGTTACATTTTGCGCTTAAAACGTATTGAAAACAGAAATTATAAGAACAACTCTTTTATGGCCTGATTTGTAACGATGAAAATATTTTAGCAACACATTCATCAAAATGATGTCTACAAAAAGTATACAAAAATTCTAATATTTTAGAAAAGTTCAAAATAATACCTTAGAATGTATTCCCCTAAAATAATCTTTATACAGGACGTATACACATTCAATGTTATACGTTAAAAGATACTCGAATTTAATTTTATCCAATATATATTGAAGGGCCTCAAACTATAAACTTCATGTTCTCAAAAACTTTATATATATATATATATATATATATATATATATATATATATATATATAAATATATATATATATATATATATATATAAATATATATATATATATATATAAATATATGTGTGTGTGTGTGTGTGTGTGTGTGTGTGTGTGTGTGTGTGTGTGTGTGTGTGTGTGTGTGTGTGTGTGTGTGTGTGTGTGTGTGTGTGTGTGTGTGTGTGTGTGTGTGTGTGTATTATATGCTAATAATAATAATCTATAAATAGTTTAATAGAGCTAAACATTCAATGGATCAGAGAGAGTAAATTTTAATTAATAACACTCTATTGTTATGAGTCAAAGAAAAATGAATATTCTTCATTGTATAAGGAATTAAATATATCTTTTTTTGTTTCCTATTTTATGTTTGAGATTGCTATATCGCCTAAGTTATACTTTAAAAATTGAGAGAATATATTTCCATATAATTGTTACATTAGAGCCAGAGGAAGAAGTAGTGTAGGGATTAAAGAGACATTCTCATTTGAGTTGATTTGAATAAAATGTCTTCTACATATTGTACTGAGATATACTGTCCTGTATTAATATCGATATGATTCTCTTTAGAGAAATAAATATCGGCATTTTTTAAAAATATTAGAAAAAGTTGTATAAAAAAAAATGAATCTACCCTTTCTTCTGTAAATAGCTTCATCTCTTTATACGTTTGTGCTTTGGTTTCATTATGGAAAATAACAAACATCAAAACATTTGGTTAGCTGGCAAAAGCTTCACTGTTAAAAAACAGCTTAATTTTTGGCGACATTTAATTACCAACGATAACAACACTCTATGATCTCTCTCTCTCACACATACACACATTCTTTTTTTCTCAGGTATAAAAAAATGATGTAATAACGAACAGCCCCTTAAGTGTACTGAAAAGACAAAAGATACTTTAAATGCAAGCTTGATGGATGAGACGGATATTAAACGTTTTATAATTTTTTTTTATTTTCCGTCTTACAATGAGCTTTTATATTTCTTATAGTCTATAGTTAGAGTTCTTAATAATTGTAAAATTATAACAGTGTAGTTTAATTATAACTATAGATTTTCTTATCTGTCAGTACTTTTACAAGCAAAATGTATTACATTGTCTAAACAAAGTACCTTCTTGTTTATTTGTTCTTTAAAAATTGTGTATATAACTATATAAAGGGATTAAAATAAGCATACGATTGTTTTTATAAAAGAATGAAATTTTATAACTCTGTAACACGCCTAATTCTATTTTTAAAATAATTATACGATTGATTTTATAATATAATGAAATTTTAAAATTCTATAACACGCCTAATTCTAAGTAATATAGATCGCTATGTACAACGGAAAATAATTTAACACTAAATTAAAATAAATATTCTAGGATTGAATAACACTTAGTGTAGAGTGATGAATTCAATGAAGCTATCCTGGGTGTAATAGCAGCTCTGGCAACTTTATTGGGAAGAGCAAAAGAAGTAGTAAACTCCTGGATTATTGGTTACGTCAGGAAGTAGGAATAATATGCACCTTGTAAGCCAACAACTGTAAGGTACGACGCAATAAATCTTATACGAATCCTGTATTCTCATCAATTCGCTAGAGGAAGGTATATTGAATTCAAGGGAAATGACGAAAAATAACATAAGGGTAAAGGGAAAAATAGGATTCTAGCTTTATACATACATATACACACACAGATATATTTCTCTATATATATTTCTCAATTTATCTCTAACTGTAACAGATATAAAAAACATTTATAAAGCTGCAGATTATCATAGGTACAGAGTATTGGAGTGATCAAGTAGGCTTAATTATTATCTAAGGAATTGTGATGGCCATTAAAATACAAAACCGGAAGAATCATTACATAAGTGAAAATATTATTGAAATAATTCAAATAGAACAAACAAATATGAAAAATGAACAAGACTTTGGCTGAACACATAAAAGGAATTAACTACTGGCATGTAACAATTATTACTGATAAAGTATACTGTTTCAATTTTAAACTAAGAATTTCTATCTTGTTTTAAAAATACTGGAAATTTTACTGAAAACTTTGAGTCAATTAAAATACATAGTCCTACTTGAGACAACGTTACTTCCAGGAGACGTTTACTCATTTGCTATATAAATATTGAAGGTACCTGTTAATGGCAAATTGTAAAATATATCACCTTAGACAGTTTCATTTAATAATAGTAATACCGTTGTTTTACAGGTAGCAAGTGTTAAGCAAGATAACGTCAAGACAGTATGTTGCTATACATAAATCTTTCACACTTAAAACCGTCAAATCCACATGGTTTTGAAATGCTATGTTCTATATTATTAAATTGAGTGAGTCGTCAAAACTATAGGTTACCGACTTAAATATGAAAATATTCTACGTTGTCACTAGTCATTTTTGTCGAGCCATTTGCAAATTATATTACCTATCGTAGATCATGTTATTTCCCACTTCAGAACGTTGAATGTTGGTATAGAATTTCATATTGATAACGTTTTATAAACATAAATAATTCTGTCCTCCATGAGTAATCATTATCATATCATTTCACACGCTACGAGATAACAATTAAAGATGTTTTAAAAGCCTCGCCTCCTTAATGTTCTCTTTTGGCTCTAAGTTAACAAGCTCTTATCTGAAACGTGGAAATAATTTATTATCCTTCTTTTGCCTCTTTACTTGTTAATTACCCTCACACGTACAAATGTCTTAGTACAAGTATAATAAATAAATGCTTTGGGTAATTTATACTTATCTGGTATCACTTGCACCTAATCGGTCAAACTCTGCGGTTTTACCATTTTTAGTTTACCTTCAGATACAAGTTTAGCGGGACACCCATTCATTTCAAGTTTGTTTCAACGAATCAATTAATTTGTGGTTTCCCCATGATATTCTAAAACGTGATATGGTTCTCGTTTGCGCCTATAGTTCATTGATAGGAGAACAAGATTACACGGTGAACAACGATTCCTCCCCACTTCCCACGCCCGGGCTGTTGTCGAAGATGTCCATTTTTGCCATTGTCACCGATCTCCTCTTAACGTCTAATGAAATTCATTCTCAACTGTCTCCGAATGTGCAAACAACCCGTGCAGGCCCTACTGCACCAACGAGATTGATTTAAATCAAGACGTTGAAAGAGTATCAACCTGTATGTCGGCAGATTAGTTTCACGTTGGATTTAAAAAACGTTACCCGGTAACAAAAATGTATTGAAAAAAGGGCTTAACTAAAACATAAGGTTTTGTAATGTATTTTTCAAAATATATGTTTAATAAAAAATAAATTATGGTCATAAAAAAACTTGTAACGTATTTTTGAGAGACTCCACATACATTTACTTCACGATTATCGATTAATAAATTAATGTGTGTAATATATTATGTATATATGGCTGCAATTATGGTAACGAACACTGGTTTAATTAATTTGTATCTTGTTTTTATTCGATATTTAATTAGATACTTTCAATGCGATTTAATGAAAGTGACCCTCTAATGATGATGTTCTGTCCGATGGGCCATTGTCAACGATCAGCGCATAGCGCTTGATGAAATTATTTTTCAACTATCTCCATTTGTAGAAATAAGCCGTGCAGGCCCTTCTGACGGTCTTCGTCTATTAAAACTGACAAAATCAGAATTTTTGTTCCACGATAACGCTCGCCCATGCGCTGCTCGTTAGATTCAAGTGATGCTTGAGGAGTTTCGATGCGAAGTCTTCAGACATCCCCCTCCTCCCCTGCCCGCACTTGTATCCACAGCTAAAGCAACTATTTCGAAGAAGACATTTCGAAAACGAGGGTGATTTAAAGCAGTTGTTGAAAGATTATCAACCGGTGTGTCGGCAAATTTGTTTGACGCTGAACTGAAAAAACGTTACCCGGTACCAAAAATGTATTGAATAAAAGGGTATTATAAAAAAAGGGTTTTTAATGTTTTTTCTAAGTTTATGTTTAGATACAAAAACAAAATTATGTTCATAAAAAAAAGATAACGTAACGTATTTTTGATGCAACCCACATATATTTACTGCATGAATATAGATAAATTAATGTGTACAACATATTATGCATATATGGCTGTAGTTATGGCAACGAACACGGGTTTAATAGTTTATATCTTATTTTTATTCGATATTTAATTAGATACTTTCTGTGCGATTTGAAGCTCTTTATAACTGATAATAATGCTAACCAAAGGCCTTGATTCCTGAAGGTCACTCTAGTTTATAACGTCTTATTTGCTAGATTGTAATAAGACCCTTTGATGATGATATAACCGATGGGCCATTGTATCCGATCAGCGCTTAGCGCTTGGTGAAATTTTTTTCTCAACTCTTTTCTATTGTGGAAATAAGCTGTGCAGGCCCTTTTGACGGTCTTCGTCCATTAAAACTGACAGAAAAAGAGTTTTCGCTCCACGATAATGCTCTCCCATACGCTGCTCTTTAGAATCAAGAGAGGCTTGAAGAGTTTCGATGCGATGTCTTCGGACATCCGCCTTCCTCCCCTACCCTAGCACTAAGCTTGCCACTTTGAATTGAGAATTTTTATATTACAAATATTTTTAAAACACGAAATTAAATCAGGCAGCAACAGAGACTAAATTACCTTCTAAATCGTAGGAAACATTTGTCGGTTACCAAATATGAAGACAATTCAAATTTAACTGATGAAATCAGTTACAAATGAAATCAAAATACTATGTGGTTAGTAGCTAGGGATCAGAAGAAGGGCTAAGTAATGTGCGGTTGAGGCGTAGTGCGGCTAAACTACCCTCTTCGGTACATTATGACGCAAGTAAAGTAGCTTCATATTGTCTCCCTTCTAAGCTATGTTAATGGTAAGAGAATGATTTATTATTTTCACTATATCTATTATTATGTTTGAGGTATAGGATTAAATAAAAAACAATGTTTCGTAAATTTTAGAAATGTATTGTGAATATATATAATTGCTGTGTGATAGATGTCATGTGACCTCATAGGCTTTATAATGCAAGAAAAGGAAGGTTATATTATATTAGAAACATATCTAGCAAGTGTAGTTAAAAACCACATACATATATATTACATTAATGAATACAGCTGTAACACTTCAAGACGTATACAATATTACACAACTATCAATATCTGAAATAATTCAGAGTTATTGGGGCAAGTTTCACAATACCTATATCATGTTTATTATTTTATTTTCAAACCATATGCAAATTTCAATACAAGAATTTGAAGTTAAATAGTTTTGATATAGCGAAATATCGATTGATAATAATAATGCCAAATTTTAGGCCAATGTAATTAATATTATTTGATTCCATCTTCAGTTGAACTACTACTTTAGCACTAAACCACTTGGACATATACTGATATATTACACTTGGTTATTGTAGAATTTAATGTATTTTGATTACTGAAGGCGGGCGGTGCGGGAGACGTAATAAATTGTCAACTCAAACCGTAAAGCCGCGACCTCAGTAATCGAAAAATAAATGCTATTATATCAGAATATGTTAAAGTGTTTTAGTCCAAAATAATTATAATAATCCTTCAAGTTAAATGAATTTGACTAATAAGATAATTAAAAATCATGGTTTTTGTCCAAAAGGAATCTAGGAGGTAACGCAATTTATTATTTTCTTAACTAAACCTTTTCACTTTTCTTGGCTTCTAAATAGTCCATTATTGAAGTATCAAGACTGCAATAAATCACATGCACGCACGCACACACTGCCGCGGCCGTCCCTGAACTTCACGTTCCTCTGCGTGGAGAAATTTCCATTCCCCCGAAACGCGCGTTCCTCGGCAGGAGCCGTCACCCTCCAGTCCGACCGCGGTCAAAATACTATATCACCTGACTTACCAGTTCCTGGTACCTATGGTGTGTCGAGCTCGATCTGCCAGTGAATAAATTCCTGGACTTTGTTTTAAAAAATCAACTACAAGGTTTTTACCTTACTTAAAAGTTAATTTATTTATTATACCTTGGTTAAAATTATTTGTAACGAACTTTTTCCTTAATTCTGTGATTTATTTAATCTTTACTCTTTTTATTGATTGGATAAATTCTAAGAATTTTAATTAAATAATTTCATCACAGGATGGTTTTAATAAATTCAATCACTATTTGTTATAAATTGTTTATTTCTCTAAATTTTAAATATTATTTAAAATTGATTCTATTACATGATCTTTACTTTTTCTGTAAATTTAACTCATTTTACATTTTTTTCTAATAAGCAATTATGTTTACATTAAATACATTTTAACTGATTCTCGAATTCATTTCTACATTTTCTTAAAATTTGTCAACATTTTACTTATATCATTGGTCACCTTCTTTAACGTTCATAGTATATCCTTGAACAAGTCGCATCTTAAAGTTCAAATTACACCCTTAAATTTACTCACATATTCAATTAGACAAGAAGATAATTTATATTAATTTGTTTTATTGCATGTCCATATAACACTTTCATGAAAGCAACAGGTGAAATTACTTCTTAGTAATGCTGTGTTTTAATTATTTCTGTGCTCCCACATAATTCTGCTGGACTTTAGTAAGTATTTCCCTTGGTTTATTTTTAATCAATTATCTAATCTTGTTTTCTTCATATCGGATATATGGACATTAAACATTTTAAAAGTGTGATTACAAAGTAAATCAATTCATATTCTTTTGTTTCAAGATTCTCTTATTATTTATGACATTATCATTTATATACATAACTTTATTTTTTATTTTGAATATCAAGTGAATAGACTAATTTATTCGTTAAATAAATGTAACTTTAATCATTTGCTTTCGATATGTGTAATTAATTACTGGAACAATAATTTATTTAATGACCACCTTTTATGAAGATTTTTGAAAATAAGTTAGTTGCTTATATATTCTCTAAATTTCAATTTACTTTTTTTTTAATAGATGCTTTTACTGTTAACTTAAAAACTGGTAATTATTCTTTAGAAAATTTATAATTTTTTTAAAAATTGTTTTATACTATTAAAATTTAGATCTGCCCCAAAACTTTCACTGTTGTTGTTCCTCTTGTCCCTCGGAGGTTGTCCTGGAATCCTTGGTCCCCCCTTGGGTAGGGCAGCAATCGCACTAGATCGGTTTAAGGGCCGTCTTTAATACTTTTCTACTTTAATTTACATTTTACGAAAATACTATAAAGTTCGTTCTCGCGGAAGCTCGCAAAGCAGTCCATCTTCACGCCCATCTGGGGCTAGCTGTTGTGTTTAGCCACGGAACATCATCCTGGAAACGTCTCTGGATGTCCTTGCTAAAAATACGTCCGTTCGGTTCTCAATCTTGTATGCGTCTCCTATCGTCGGGCGGTTCCCCACCCCTTCTACAAGCGGTTTATTATTTACATTGGACAAGCCAGTCCAGACCTGCAAAGGTGTTTGTCTATTAAACTTTCTCTTTTTGTTTTGGTCCTCGTTTTGTTTTAGCTAGGCCTCGTAAATGTTCCTTGCGGTGTAAATTTAGATAATTCCTTAGACCATGGTCCATTATCATGATTTGATATGCTGCTACACACTTGATTTACATTTCTAACCCTTTCCGTTCGTGAATTCCGCTATTTTAGTCATATTTCTCCTTCCCTCGACAGTTTTTCGTTTTTGGGGCAATTACACAATCATTCCTTCTTTTACTCTATTAGTACATAATTTCAATTATATTCTTTTCATTAATTTTGCTATTAACATAATTATCTTTTATCTTATTCTATATTTAGCTTCGGTGGTTCATTTCTAAAGTTTTATGCTTACATTTGCTACGTTTGTTGATTAATCTAATTAACAATATTTTACTGTTTTTTTTCATAAATGTGTTTGAAAAGATTTTGGGCTAGCCTCAATCTTTTCCCTTGAGACGATTTTGGCCGTCTCAACACACACACACACGCACGCACACACACACACACATACACACACACACACGCACACACGCACACACACTCACATATATATATATATATATATATATATATATATATATATATGTAGAATATCAAATATGTTTTCCTGTTAGAATTATTTTTAAGATTAAATAATATACACTAATTACAGGAATAATTTATTGAATAATAATCTAAAATAATGAATAAAATAATTTAAATAATGATTAAAATAATTTATTATTCAATAAATTATTCCTGTAATTAGTGTATATTATTTAATCCTAAATATATATATATATATATATATATATATATATATATATATATATATAATATATATATATATATAGGGAATATTTTATTGTAATATAAAAATCAAATCACCTTTAAAGGAAACTTACAATGATTAAGTGGTAAATGAACTATAAATAAAATAAAATATTTACATAAGATTTTAATAGACATTTTTCTTATTTGTCAGCGAGCCTGACTTGATTCACGTTGCTTTAAAGATTAAATAAAGGGGGAAAAGACCTAAGAAGTACCTTCAGTATAGTCCAAGCAGCAAAATTATTTCTTCTACCGTGTTCGTTGATTAGTAAGGATAGTTAGTGAACTTTAAGGTTTTTAAAGACTCGTCTAAAACGAGTAGTATTGCACAATGGAGACTTAAACGGTTCCATGCCAATTGCCGATTCAATGCACCTTATGGAAATCTATGAAAATAGGTAACCTCTTCTGGGGTATGTTCAGTATGAAAAACAATGTTGAAAAGAAGGGAGGTGTTTAAAAGGGTTTGGGATGTTGCTTGGGGAGCAGGGAGGTAGGGTACACGAAAATGGCTCGTTTTATCTGTTGTTGGGAAAGCTGAGGTAAAGTCAAACTCTGGATCACAACTATCTAACCTTCTAGGATTTCTTTAATTAATGCGGTACCGAATATTGAAAATAAATACATTTTACAAAAAGTGGATCTGCACAAAATTCCCAAAGTACTACAAAAATTTAATCCACCTGCAAAAAAAGAAAAAAAATGTAAGAATAAAAAGTCGTGTACATACATATTTGAAGACATTACATAATTATTATAAATTTTAACTTATTATAAACAGAGAGGCTTATTTGGCCATCGATTAATCAATTACTTAGGTATTTAATCATTTAATAACTCAGTTTTAGAACTCATCTAGTTCAATAAACGAATTGTTCGTAGTTTTTTTGGTTCGAGTTATATTTAAAATAAAAACCATAGCTAATTTACGTTTTCATGACCAAATTACCCACTTATTGCAAAATAATTCAAAACATAATTCAATTTATTATATTTGTAAAATTCAGTAGTGAATAGGCGTAAAACTGATGTGTAAAAAGAACAAATTATTAGCAAGAAATTATAACAGTTTTTTATAAGATACACATATTACAGCAGAGTTTTTCAAGTTTTAACCAAACACTATTTTTGAAAAATGTTATAACGTTTTCAGACTAATAAATATAAAAATATGTATATTAGTTGTTTTTTTTAATTTTCACTATATCTACTACTTAGCTACACGTTTGCTATTTTTACAAAGATATATTACATTCCTAAATCTATTATTTTGTTTCTGTTTTATGAAATATATAAACATAAAGTTGAAGATACAATTATTTAACGAACAAATTCAATTGAAATCAAAATACCAAACTGTTTACAAGGTCATTGATGTCACGAGAAATATTACATAAAATTATAATTACTAATAGACATATGTTTAAATAGTAGAATATATGATTTATTTTTCTGATAAAATGTATTGTATCATTGTTTTTCTTTTGAAGATGCTAATCCATTTATTAGCGCAAAGCTTTGAAAAATATTTAATTGAAAACATTTTTGCATTTGTAATATATTTTACATAATTTAAATAATTAAACATATAATAATCAAACATTTAATTGATATAAGTAATAAATAACTTAATTTCTTATTATTTGTATATATATATATATATATATATATATATATATATATTAAATATGGTAATATGTTTTCTTGTAATATAGTTAATAAATTAAAAATATTTCATAAACAAGAATACTTTTAATGAATATATTTATTCATAGCTTTTCGCTGACAAATCAGTATCAGCATCTTCAGGAAAATAATTATCTAATAATTATTAGTCCAATTTAGCTACGCATTGTAATAATAATGGAGATGAGTTTCCGGAAATAGAAAATATGAAATTAATAAAAGAATTAAATAAAGGATTGAAAATGAATATATTTGAAACATTGGAAATTTATAAGCATAAAGTTAAAGACAAATTAATTGATGAACAAATTCAAGTGAGATCAAGGCATCAAACTATATATAAAGTCATTGAGGTTATAGAAAAATTTACATAAAGTGCAATACTTATAAACATATGATTCTTTGTTGTACATATGATTTAATTTTGTAAAAGTATTTTATTAGATAATTATTTTTCTGAGGATGCTGATACTGATTTATCAGCGAAAAGCTTTGAATAAATATATTCATTAAAAGTATTCTTGTTTATGCAATATTTTTAATTTATTATATATATATATATATATATATATATATATATATATATATATGTGTGTGTGTGTGTGTGTGTGTGTGTGTGATGAAAAGTTATTATCTGGCGTACATCCGTTCATTCTGCAGTCCATAAATTCGCCGTTCCGACCTTTCGCTAGAATCTCATCCAGCATTGACGAGGTGAATCCAACAACAGTAGAAGAGCAAGAGAAATATATATATATATATATATATATATATATATATATATATATTCTACAAGTGAAGAAATTGATATTGACTGTTTGTCTCCTTGTCAACCAGGGACCACAAAGATATCCATGGAAATTACAGCCATGAATATAACGCTTTTAACTTGTGTAATTTTCATTTGAATTGAAATAGACTTGCCTATATCCAGGAGTTTTTAATGTTTGTAGTTTGGGAATGATAGGGTGTTACAATGCAATAATTATTTACTACATGTTTGTATATAGTTGTATACTAATTTTCATGCATGGCACATATTTGTAGCTTGATACAATGGATGTGACTGAAATGGAATAAACAACTAAGAATAAGCTAAATGGCATATAATTACGAATTATATAAAAGTTTAAAAACAACCAGTATATCTAAGAATCGATACCAATCAAATAATATTTTATATATCCACAGATGTACATGAGGTAATAAAGACTGCATGATAACCATTTACTTCCTACAACTCTTATGATTACATGTAGATGCAGCTCAGTTTTCTTTGTTTAGAAATATTTTACTTACTTTTTCTGTTTGAAAATTCACTTAGCATTGAAATATGAGGATTATCTGAGGACTTGACCTATGCATTTACAAGGTGAAGCTATATTTATTTCAGTTGAATATAATAACGTATTTCAACTTTTTAATATATAATTATTTATAAATCAAGTAACGTGTACAATATGTAGTCTTTACCTCGATACGCTAATCAGTGTAGCAGGTCATTTTAAATATGACAAAAAAGCATGAATTTGTATTTTTTGTAGCAGAAATACAGGTTGCAATAGAGGCGAATATTTTATAAAACATCTGCGATACAGCAAAGTTCACAATTGGAATCCAAAGCATTTATTTTAAGTGTTATATCTTTACATACACTTGAGATATTGCATTACCAACCAAGTATATGTTGTCACAGCAATCATGATAGTACGTAAATTAAAATGAGACGTTTATAAAATGGAAGAAAAATATATAATATTAGTGTGAAATATTTATTTTACTTTAATGTTTATTAATAACGTTTTGCAGAGAAAAAAAGATAGGTAAATAGAGATATTGTAAAGTAAACGTGTTGACGTTTTCAAGAAAAATAAAAGGGATTTGTCAGAGAAAAGAAAAATAAATTTCTCATGTATTTTATTTTTGTTAGATTAAAAAAGCAACTAGAATGGAAGGGCGTTGAACGTCAATAAAGTGATATTATCTGCAATCTCCTCATGGCGTTCATAAAACGCCAACATACGATCGAGTCGAAGTATCCTTTATACATAATACTTTATTTGTGTATATTCCGTATCTGCTCTCTAATACACATTAATTTGAATTCCCTTTACCTCTACAGATATTATTTGACTACAAATATTTTTAAACATAATTTATAATATTTTATATATTAGTGTTTGCTATTTTGTAACTGACTGCGAACAAGAAGAAGGTTTTGTATTCGATTCGAAAGGTTTTGGTTTTTCTGTTTGTTCCACGATAACTTTGGAAGTATTTACCCGAATTTTCTTGCAATTGAGAGAGTAAACCTTTCCGGTGGTTTTATTATAGTCACGTCCCAGTCAGTCTGATTTGGAGACAATAATACGCTGTTTCAAGTTTAAAATAAAAAAATCGAGAAGACAATTTTTTTCATTTTTTTATTGAAGATTATGAATTATAGGATAACTAATACGCAAAATAAACAATCACAGCATTAATTTTATGTAGTATCTACCACATATAAAAACAGGAACAAATAAATATAAAACGCATAGAATTCTTTTAATTTCTTGATTGATAAAGGTGCTTAGAACGAGCATCCTCGGATACTAATGAATGAATTTTCCTCCTGAAAGCGCCTTTTCCAATGTTTGACACATATTGATATATAACTTTATATAACTCGAATGAAATAAGCCGAAATAAATACACTGAAAATCAAATTTAGTTTATTTACCGTAATTCGTTTACCATAGTCAAGATACCATAAGTATAGTGCCACCAAGTAACTGTGTGTGCATGCATGAGGATTTTTTACTACCACTTCCCTAAAACCCATTCAGAATATTCTATAAATCAACACCTTATACATCCTATATGTCTACACGTATGTGATCATTATTTGTTATTTTATACCGAGGCTAATTTATCTAATATCGACCGCATCATGGAAAACAGTGTTTTTACTGTGCTTATCATATTTGTAGGAAAGTGTTTATACTGACCCTTGAGCTTCCATCTTAGCTATTGCGATCTCTGAAGGTCAATTGCACGGTAACGTAGTACGCACTATACACTGTGATAATTTTAGCTATTATGTTATGAAATACGAAAATATAAATACATACCTTCTTGTTTTTAAAAATAGATGTCAAATAAATGTTAATATCGAATTTCATCAATGATTAAAATAAAATTTTTGTGATTTACTGAATGCAATCCAAGTCTCGTAGAAAACGTCATGCAAAAAGCGTGTCTTATAATATAGAAAATGTTTACTTTTTCTTTGATTTATAGTTATAATTAATCTTCTCTTAAGGCAAAAATAATGATTTTCAGTATTTCAAAATAGAATTAATAAATATAATTGCATCAGAGAATAAGATTTTAATAATAATACAATTATAAGTCATGTTAGTCGACAGTTTTGGTTTTTAAACACAAATTTCAACTAATAAATACACAAAAACCTCTTAACCACAAACCTTCTCTATTTTTCCCTTATGTACATTTCAGTTACAAAAATATAGGTGAAAACCCCCAAAACCACAAAAATTAATCAAAAAATAAGTTACCTAAGATTAAATCCTTTAATACATTTTGATGACAAAGTCATCATCTTTAGAGGTTCCTAGTTTTATCATAGTTTAATTTGACGTGGCTTTTACAGCTAAGATGGCCGGCCGTTGTGTGAAGTGGAGTTAACTCAAGCCTACATAAGCCTCAGCAGACAGCGGGCAAAGCACATCACACAACGCTCAAATCTCCAAACAACCACGTAATAAAAAAATTTACACGTAAGTGACCTCACGGATTCCCATAAAGCAATTAGTCAAACCAAAATTCAGAAAAACTATTATAAAGTCAATATAACATAACATTAACCAAACTGCTGTAAATGAGTTTTTCAGAGACAGCATATCAAAGGAGCTCAACATGACAGCTCCGCCAAGCAACCCCAAAGGGTCGGTGTCAGTCTAGTTTGTTAATTTCTTTGTATTCTAGATTGTACTTTTGTAATAGGAACCTCTGAAGATGATGACTTTGTCATCGAAATGTACATAAGGATTTAATCTTAGGTAACTTATTTTAGTTATTTTTTGATTAATTTTTGTGGTTTTGGGGTTTTTTCACCTATATTTTTGTAATATATTTTACCACTGTGCTATTGATATTGTATACATTTCAATTACCAAGTAACCATCCTCAGAGGGATAACATACAAAGACTGTCTCATGCTCAGTCTTTGTATGTTATCCCTCTGAGTATGGTTACTTGGTAACAGAAATGTACATAAGGGTAAAATAAAACAGGTTTTTGGTTAAGAGGTTTTTGTGTATTTATTATTAAATTCAACCACAGTATATTCCTAATAAATGGTACTAAATTTCAAGTACTTAACATTTTAAAATTCTGCATTGTGTACACTCTAAAGACTAGACAATCTGATTAGGCACTTTCTCGCTATGCATTGTATTTCCCGATAAACTACGGTAAAGATAAATTGATTAAACCGTCTCATAAAGCGAGGGATTTGCTTTTGAATATAGCTTGGAGTAGACTTGAAAGGAATATTTCGTCGACAAAGTGAAGCTCTGAACAGAGTATCTTGAGGGAGTGTTAAATGTACGTGTTTTTGGATCAATCATGATTTTACTCCGTAGCTTTACATGTTTCTAATTGATTTAATTAATAATAAGTCTATTAATTAGTTTTCTGTTTAATAAATCAATAGATACAACATATTTTAAAACGCATGACTGATTTTCAAAAATTTATTGGTAAATTGTACGTTAAAACTTTCCAAGAGGTTTTTGCAGTATGGAGAGTCTTTATACCATGAGAGCAAAATGTTGAAAATGAAATGCAATTTGGCAGCATTTTAATATTTGAAATAAGGATCAATTTTTGAAGTATACAAAATTATAAGTTTATATAACAAACATAAAAAAATAGTTTTCACAAAATATACAGAAACAGTGCTTTTTCCAGGTATCTTTCAGGGTTTGTTAAAAACTTCTACTTTTTCAACAATTTTCAAATAAAAATGGTATTTAGGCACTCTTCGAAAATTTGTTTCTCTAAATATTCCCCTTTTGTCAAAGTAATGATCATTGTTTTATTGTACCGCATTGGTTTATTTAATAACAACTGTGAGGCTACTACCCATTCGTTTTGTATTAAAAAATATCTTTAATTAGGTTTGAATTTGTAGGTGCTTAAAGCTGAAGGAAAAACATTACCTGCTTACGTTAAGTGGGTAACCAGTAGTCCACTGTGACCTTTCTCAAGAGGTTTAGTTAGTATACCGTTTGTAATATGATAATATCATGAATGTAATTGATAGTAGTTAATAATAACACGAAACGCAAAATGGAATATACTTATTCAAGTTAGATGACCTTTAGACTACCACTGGCTTAGTATAACTATTAGGCTATACAAATAATTCTTTAGTATAAACTATATCTTACTCCCAGATATATACAAGCAATGTATAAATTTAAAGATTAAATATTATATTACATTTAAGTAAAATCTATGCTTAAAATATGCTTCCTAGATTGACAACATGATTAACTTGATTATAAATTGAATGAAAGGGGAACTTCGGTAATGAAGTAAATTTCAACGGAGCATGACATTTGTCAACTTTACAACATTTCCTAAGTTCTTTCTAATTGACTGTGAAATTGTTTAGGCCTTAATACTTTTATAAAACATTTCATGCATTAAACCTACTGGTACACGAATGGTATGCACTGTAATAAAATAATCAAATTATTTAGTTTAAAAAACAAAAAACAAGAATTATTTTACATATTTGTTTGACGTATTAACCATGGAAATTCCTTATATTTTTTAAAAATTAATCAAAAGCAACACATAAAAGGAAATGAAAATGGAAATTCAGCATAGTTTAAAAATTAAATTGCAAATATCATCATTAAGGAAGAATAATTATTATTTTATTTATTTCATTAAAAATATAATGTGGCAGCCCTGCGCATGTCGCGGACTTGAATATATCAACCTAAGATTGTATACAATGAAGAGTAGTACTTTAAAGAAAAATAATAATAATGTAGACATTTAAATATAATGGTTAAGTACACATATAGGTTCTAACTGATGACATAATTTTACCCAAATAACTGAAGTATGATATTTGAACATTTGAGATTTTAAATGTTATGATAATTAAAAATTAAATATTTATTAGGTTTTAAAACATTACAATTAATTATTGATGATTTTGTAATTTGTTTGAAAATATATATAATATTTCTTTAAAACTATGAAAATATGAATTTGCATAGTGATTGTGAATTTTTTTTCATAAATAGTTTTAGCATAAAAACACAGAACTCCTATAAATTAAAGGCAATTTTTTTCTCCGTAATTTTATATAACATAGGTAGCACATACTTCTACATTGTAACTATCTCAACATAATTAATAGAAACTTGAATAATAATTAAGAAACAATCTCTGCTGATATTGAAAGAAACACTCAAAGAAAAACCGAATAATAAAGTTCAGTTTTAAAACGTTTTAATCTATTAACAAACTCTGTTTTACAACACAGTGCTTTTTCGGTTTATTTAAAATTTTATAATATTGCCTAAAGAAATCATTTATAACTATTAATTAGTGCCCTAAAAATAAATTTTAAAATAAAAGTTTATGAAGCAAATTCACTTTTGCCTGTAATTATTATCATATGCTTGTTCTAAATTGGAGAAATGTTGAAGGAGTTGCAAAATCATTGTTTGAACATATTTTAAATATCAGTGTATTTAAAACTTAAAGATAAATATTATTTTGAAGTAATATAATTTTTGTTTTTTGGAAAACAGGCTTACACCATTGTTGGGAAAAGTGTCAATTGAGTAAGAGCCCCATTGGGGCTAGTCAATTGGTTTTGAGTAACCCTTACAATTACACATAGGTCAAATGTATTTCCTGCATACCTGCAATATAATAGGGGTTTCCTTCTCATTACGCTCCAGGTACGGCACTATTGTATCTGTTAACAGAGTTTGCACCCTGCCTTGCATAGGTGTTGTGTCGTAGTAGCAGTATGGAGATCAGTAGCATGGTAATGTGGATTGAGTACAATACGTGTGTTGCTCGGCTAGGTTCGAATGTGGCCCTACCGCGCCCTCTCTTTAATTTCAGTAGTTCCACAGTAACATGGTGTGTGACAAGTCACCACTTTTTAGTTTTGATATTTCTGATGGTTACAATGGCAGGGGAAATGTAGAATTTCTTAATGTCGTGCTTTCAAATATGAGTGAACTTGGAAGTATTTTTTTTTCGCCAAATAAGGATAAATCTCATTTGCAAGACGCTGTAGTTGTATTCAAAGAACTCACAACGCACGACATTTGAAGGACAACACAACTCCATTTATGAAACTATAAGCGAAGAAATACGGAAGCAAAAACCAGGAGCTCTATGTAAAAAACTGTCAGGTCAAGTAAAATATGTTTCTCTCAAAAAAGCAAAGCTCTAGCAAAAGCTAGCTGCGTATGGAAGTTACGTTGAAGCATACAATATTAAAGAAAGTAAGAAAGCATTATCTGATGGCGAGTTTGTAAAACCTTGTATCCTCCAGGTATGAATCGTTTTGTGTCCTGAAACAAAGAAATTATCGAAGTTAGTTATCCTCGAAAACAATTACTTCTAAAATTGAAATAATTAATAAGCAATTTGTCTAACAAAGATAAGCGATTTTAAGCTCTGTTCTTTGCGTTAGATGAAGGTACGTACTTAACTATTGCAGCTCAGTTACTGATATTTAGTAGATGTATTTAAAAATTTAGCTTCCGTGTGCCCATTAAAGGAATCGACGAAAGCACCAGACATTTTCTAAGAATTTCTACAAAATATCACAGCTTTGAAAGAATTTTGTTCTATTTTTGTAGTATTACTACTGATGGAGTACAAAATACTACGGGCATAATCTGGTAACGTAGGCATGTTTAAGGAACCGTTTCCTAAGAATGAAGTTATATTTCTTCATTGTATCATACATCAAAAACCTCTGTGTAAATCTACTCTAGACATGGAAAACGAATTTGATGGTGTTATTAAGCTTGTTAATAGTATTCATTCACGATCTCTCAATCGTAGACAATTCCGAGAATTTCATGACTCATTGTACTCTTAACTTGAAGGATTTTTGAACGAACTAGGGATCTAAAAGACGAAATAATTTCCTTCATGGAAGAAATGGTTCTCAGTGACATCAATAAATTAACCCTAAACTCCATAGAAGAAAAAAAATAATTCATGCTATTTGGGTACTCTTAATATTCTGTTGTACTAATATTAAAGTAAGATGGCTCAGTGAATGACGGATTTTTGAACGAACTAGGGATCTAAAAGACGAAATAATTTTATTCATGGAAGAAAAAGGTTATCAGTGACATCAATAAATTAAACCTTAACTCCATAGAAGAACCAAATAATTCATGCTACTTGGGTTCATATCAGGTGTTTCAAAAGGTAATTGAATATATTTTTCATAGAACTAGTCAAAAAAGATTTTATTTACCGTGCAAGACTGGAAACTACTGCAGTTAGGGCTTAAGAGCTTTGAAAAAAATGGGAAATGTCTTAATGAAGAGTTTGATCAAAGATTCTAATACTTCAAATTTATGGAACAAGACTTGGATCCTTACATATAATTCATTTTTATGTGGATCGTGAATCAGTCAAACCAGAATTACAGTTAAAATAGTTGCATTCCAATGTAAAACTGAATTGTAGCAACTATTTCTCAACGTTTATAAAATTAAGTTCTACAAGACACTTTCGAAATACCAGTTTTTACCAAATTATGAATAACTTTTACAAACTAAGTCATAGTTTCATCTGTTACTTAGGCCTAGCCTTATTTTGCTTATACTAAATAAAACATTTTTGAAACAAATGTTTTAAACGTTTTCTACCATTGTAGCATATAAGTTCTGTAAGATGTAAAACAAAAAATAATGTTTATTGATTGTAAAGATTGGTGTCGATCAAGTATATTTCCGGTCCACCAATATAATTTTCTATTTTATCCCACCCTCGCCTTCATAAGATTGCCGATAACTGGTCTAGACAAACATTCTTTCATCAACACCCTAAATCATTCCATTGTTTAAGCCCAATATATTATGGACCTCCAAATGATCCTGACCAAAGAATCTCTAATTTCTGCTGCACCACGTTCCTTAAGGTTGGTATTTATTATTTTAAAAACATAAATGATTAATAAACGTAAAAGATAGGGGTTGTATTACTTAATGGATTTCAAAATATGACACAACATGTTGTGAATGTTATCATTTTCAATCTAAATTTATTCGAATCTACTTTGGAGATGGTGAAATTAAATTAAGTTGTAAACAGCGTTAGAGCCCTAGTTGTCTTTTAAGTAGTTATTTGTTGTATATTAATAAAGCCGAAAAGAGTAATGCAGATATAATTTCTTGACATGTAACCCAAATTAACATTAAAATCATTATATAACAGAACATCTAATGCTCAAAACTAAAATTGTACAGTTTGGAAGTGTATGAACCGTCAGCTCCGTCAGTTAAAGTTAAGTGTGAACATGTACAAGTCTGGATCTTGTAAAGTCAGTAGAAAATCGCTCGTAATTTATCACACATTGGAAGTATCGGCTCTGCACCAAGACATTTCTAATAGTGCCAAATCTGTCCATCAAACTTTACATCAGAAGTATGTCTGTTTGTGTAGGCTATAACTAAATAAGGCCTATTTTTACATTAAATTAATATTAATTTTCTCATTACTTAATTCATTAGACATATTGACTTCTGGATAGCCTTATATGTGAATGGTGTATAGCATATTAAAGCAAAAGAAGAACAATGTAGTGTAAAAGATTTTTCTTAATTGCAATTTACGATTATTTAACTTATTTTTCAAGTTAGTGTTTTTTGTATTGGTATCTATAAAAACAAGACTCATTAGTCAAGTTACCCATAGATAAAAAAGATTAATGTTTTCCATATATTTTTATTTTTAATATTTTTTTTTTAAAACAAGGTGGAATTCAACTTTAAATTATAGATAAACAATTTTCAATAAATATTACCGAATAAAGAGTTATGATGTTATTTCACTTTTTACTTACTAGAACAATTAGGATTCATATATATACAGCCTATTAACATCACGTTTGGTTCATTATGGTTTTGGTTTAATCACCAAATTACAATTAATATAGGCCTACTTGGCAAATAAATCTTATATTAGAATAGCATTATCATTTCTTCAAGTTAACATTTAATTACCAAAGAATCTTTACCAAAACCACTGATTTAAAATACTTCTCTCTCTCCCTCTCTTTCTCTCTTTCTCTCTCTCTCTCTCTCTCTCTCTCTCTCTCTCTCTCTCTCTCTCTATATATATATATATATATATATATATATATATATATATATATATATATATATATATATATATTTATATTTATATTTATATTTATATATATTTATATTTATATATATTTATATGTTTCGCTAATATTACGTTACAGATATACACTTTGGAAGTAAATTTTAACATTGAGTTTTATAGATTGAAGGATAAGTCAGAGTAATCTTGTTGGAAACATTTGTTATTTTCTTTTTAAAACCTCTTGTAAATTTTCAATTACATGCTCTATTGCCCGGAAAATCATGTATACGTCACTCCCCAGCTGACGTAGAGTGACAACATAATGGACGGGGTGGAACATGAAAGGTAATACGATTTTTCTTCCGGCATATTTAACACAACTTCCTCTATATTTAACACAGTGATTTAATAAAAAGTCATTTGTAGGTACATTTTAAATTATACAATATATTTACAAACCTGCATTTATTAAATGTGTAATATATGATACCCAACTACTACTACTTTCAGTTAAATATTTTGCAGAAATGTTTACGAGATAGTGACTAAGATATGAATCTAAAATCCTCAACGTTTCCGGTAGAGTGAAAAATATAAATATCTTATAAGAGTTATTGTGGTTATGTTAATTCGAATTCAAAATTTTATTATAAAAAAAATTATATAAAACAAACCTCGAAGTGAAATAATAAACAATTAGCTATATATGAACATTCATTTAGGGCATATTTACGACGAATTAATTATATATTCTTTAGCATCATGTTTAGCTAATTCTATTGCTTACTACAATTCACTTACTAAAATTCATCTAAGAGTCACTTGATATTTATAAACGTTTTTTTTTGTATAATATGGTTACAGAAATAAGAGTATTATCGAGCGATTTTTTGTGAAAAAAATATTAAAATTTTAATACGAAGAGGTAAGATTCCTATTATGTATTAGTTTATACTAAAGGTTCTGTACATTTTAATTTGGCGTACACAACTCTGTTATTTAATTAAACGTCATAATTTGTTGAACATGTACACCTCAAATTTATATAATTAATTAGAAATTTTCACTTTCATTTAATAAAGTAGCAGACGCATTGTAGAGTATATTAAAAAATTTTTGCAAATCCATGTATAATATATTATTTACTGTAATAAAACTACAAAACAATAAAATATTAGCAGGTATTGTAATTTGTTCTTAGAAAATTTAATTAAACCTTTTTAATATCAGATATGTGGCTATTAGTAGGATTACGATGATAAAGGAGCTCAATAAATTATGAGGTAGTTTTAGAATAATCAACTAGTCCTATTAAAAAAATCACATACAGTAGAGTCTCGAGAGCTCGTGGTAGATGGGACCCAAATTCCTTCGGATTAAAGATAATTCTGATTACCGAAAATTCGGAATATACCGAAATACGTTCTGGAGCATTACAAAAAAATAGGGGTTCTAATGAAGCCTAATATTATAATTAGTAATGCGCAAAATACGGTTATAGAACTTAGTTTATTGATTAAACTACGTAAGCAAATAAATGTTGCTTTGGAATACATTGTCCATCACGGTTGCTAAATATTTTGGATAAAGTTGTTGTGTCTTCTGCGTCTGCTTATCAGATAGTTTTCGTGCTACTGTATCGCATAGAGGTCTTAGGAGAAGGATATCTGTTGGCCTGGTGTTTGTAGTTCAATATAGCATAGTGCGGTTTAAAAGGCGGTAGTTCCTTCCACGTGTAGTTTTTTTGTACTACTTCAATAATCACAACATCTGTTATCTTTAATGGTTAACATTAGAACTTTAACAACCTAGTAGTTTCTCGGTAAGAGATGTCAAATCGGTTTCTTCTTGTAGATCAATAACATATTCAACAGTTTTATTATGACTTTAGACTTTTATTTTGATATTATTTGATATTACTTATTACTTAATATTTCTTCTCTTATCTTGTTGCATGTACACAACTCCAGTACATGTGGTTATCTAGTACACAACTACAGTACATGTGGTTATCTAGTACACAACTCCAGTACATGTGGTTACCCAGTACACAACTCCCTCACTTAATTTTTTTTAGAAATCCGACAATCCTCTTCCACTTAAGTTGTTCCCAAGGAAGATTTTAGAACGTGAAGTGTGTATTTATTTCATAAATTCCAGAACACGCTGATTCATTGGCTGTATTGTGCTCGTAAAATATGCGGCAAGATATAAAGTACGTATATCATCAGAGCGCAGTTGTTCTTTATCGGGATACGATGGTGCTTTGTCTAAGAGTGAAATAGCCTTCCTAGGCGTATTCTTTGCGTTTAAAAACTTTTCAGTTTCGGTCACAAAATGCATTATAAAACCACTCTTTTAATAGTTCTCTATCCATCCAATCAGTATTTTAGTTCTTATATGAAACCGGCAAAGCTGACGTAAAATGTTTACAGATGCCGGAGGGTTGCTGAATAATCCCGCTTCTTAGCTTCGCTTCAATTTACCGTAAGCTCGAAATATCTTGAGTCGGAATTTCAAGACTCCACTGAACTTTTATGTAGACGTGTAATATTTATAAAAATAAAAACACTGTTTTAATTAGATCTACATTAAACTACTAAGGTTTCAAATAATCTATTTACACTAAACATCCTCTGTCACTGTCTGTCCTTCTAACACCGAGGCTTCGAATCAATCCTCACATTGTAAAAACTGTCATATATTCTCACTAAACAAACTCTTTATATCTCGACTTGCCTTCTCTAGAAACTTCTAACAGTTTATTGCTAAAACATTCTAAATACATGAACTGTTATGTCCGCTTAGGCATGACCTGCCGCTTCTAGTAAGCTCTATCCGATTACTTCTAGAGGTTTCTAGGATTTAAGAGACGTACTGTTGTGTCCCTTCAAGCATGAAAGGGTTTGTAATGACAGCCGTCTGCATAAATTATTGGTGGGTTTCCTCCGTTACAATATAACAAATAATTCAAAGTAAAATAAAAGTAAACATGTACAATTATAAGCAACAAACATGCATGTTATATGTACTTATATGTTATATGTAATTGTATATTGGTGAGTTATTTTTCTGAGCGAAAATGTGATTTGCTAAACAATTTGCTTTATTTAAATAATTTCCTTACGTATTGTCCAGGAAGCGTACAGTTTATTGATTGATTCCATCCATTACAGCCCAACTTCGCTCAACGTTAAAGAATTTATGATTTAAATCTACTATATATCTATATTAATCTACTATGCTTTCGTATTTTTAAAAATTTTATCAAGATAATATTTAAGTATTTTCATTTATAAATAAATTTGTAAATTATTTTACATATTATTGCTAAACATGCTATAATGAGAACGGTACTAAACATAATAACTGTCCATCCGTTTGGGAAAAAACAACAGCACTCATTGGCATTTCATTATAATATTATGATCACATTGCATTTTACGTTTCCAGGTAAACCCTTTATTTCATTTGTCATTCACTGTAAATCCAATTAAAATCATTAAGGTTTCTCGTATTGCGTTTACACTATTACGTAACAAATAACACATATTGTTGCTCAATAAAATGTCACGTCGTTGAATAATTATATTCGCAATTAATTTATAATACCAGAAGAGTTTATTTAAAGAGTTCAAATGTAATAAAAATGAATATTGTTCAAAATGGCCAATGTACGAAATATATACTGAAAACGAAACGCATTATAAATACCTAAATAAATTTACATAAACAATTTTTATCAGTTCCGGAAATTACTCAAGCTTTAGTCTCTAAATTACAAAAGAAATTTATTAGAAACAATTAAAATAATAGAGATTTATAGACTAAAATTAAAAGTTAAATGAAGGGGTTTAAATTTTTTTAATAACAAGTAGAAGCTAAAACCATTTATTAAACGAAATAATAATTAAAAATTATCATATTACAGTTATTACTATGTTAAAAACAACAAAAAATATAATTCATTTTTATTTTCTTTAATACTGTCATATGTGTTTCCTATAACCGAAATTTAACCGAAAAAGTACAGTGTCTGTACAAACAATAATATTATTTTTTGTAAATGCATAAATGTAGACTAATATATACAGCAGTAAAACATTTGGACAATTTTATAAATAGAACTTTTAGGTCACTTGTTTATTGTTATTTGGAGCAATGATGAAACATTCAATTAACTCAGTTCTCCCAACATTGAAAGATATCTCTAACCTAATATCCGTTTATGAAATTGCTTCTCCGCTCCTACAAGCAGGACGTAAACTTAATAGAAAATGTACAATGTGTTGCAGGCAGGATGTTATATCTAATTTAGTTTCTTATTTATTTAAAGTATTATTTTTGTCTCAAATCTTCAATCATATTCCATGGTTCTATTACACGTTGGTATTTTGTGAAACATAATTCAAATATGCATTTGATGCTTTGTTTATATATATATATATATATATATATATATATATATATATATATATATATATATATATATATATATATATATATATATAAAATACGTTTTCTTGTTTAATAATTTAAAACAACATAGGTTATTCAAATACAAGGATATTTATTATATATATATATATATATATATATATATATATATATATGTGTGTGTGTGTGTGTGTGTGTGTGTGTGTGTGTGTGTGTTTGTGTGTGTGTATGTGTGTGTGTGTGTGTGTGTGTGTGTGTATGTGTGTGTGTGTGTGTGTGTGTGTGTGTGTGTGTGTGTGTGTGTGTGTGTGTGTGTGTGTGTGTGTGTGTGTGTGTGTGTGTGTGTGTGTGTGTGTGTGTGTGTGTGTGTGTTTGTGTGTGTGTGTGTGTTGCAACGTCCCACCCTTCTCTCACGTTACGAGTTCAAGCTCGTTTCTACTCGAGCGTTCTTTAATTTGCCTTGTGCTCCCCCGTCGTTGCCGCGCCTAAGCACAAACCACGACCCGCTGATTCCTACCTTAAAGTTTGTATGATCCCCCCAAAATGGTTACCAATATTTTGTCGGGTCTTTTAATAGTCATACTTGTCAGTAAAGTAGTCAAATAGAAAGAAACAATATTAGCATGAACACACAAAAATTCCAAATACTCTTACCGTGTTCGAAGAACTGCAGACACAGCAAGAGGAATTGCAAAATATGATCATGTTTAAGTTACCTTTTTAAGGGCTCCTGTGTTTTGTAAACATGATCTGCCAGTAGACCACGTCTCTATACTTAATTATGAAAAAACAACTAATTTTCAGAATAGGTCAATATTTTTAAATTAATTTGTCCTCAGGAGAGTACACCTATGGAGAAACATTTGACTCTGAATTTTATATGATTTATTAATTACTGAAATTTAACTAATTTTACGATTTGATTTAACAATCATTATTTATTAGTTGGAAAAAACTAGAAGTATTATTTGTTGTTCAATACAGGATATTTTTAAATACCAAAAGTTTTTATAATACATGTGATTACTGTTTCAATCTAAAAAATAAATTTATCATCAACTGAAATACAACATAATCTCTTGTTAATATTACTTTATCTTTCTTATATATATATATATATATATATATATATATATATATATTCACAAATAATTCCTTAAACGTTTCTTATACTTGACATATTTATTTACTACATTTTATATTGAAATCAAATTACTATATTTACTTCTTTAATCAAAAAAAACTTTCCTAGTCTAACATATTAAAAGTTTTCGTCCTTAAATTTTACAAATGAAGTTAAATTACAATTTTTATAGAAATAGTTTTAAAATTTCTATAATTCTATAAATTTTGCCTTTCTAAAAAATGACTTATTTATGGCCGAAATAACTTTGTGAATTTAAATTTAATGTTTTTCATTATGTTTTTCATGGCCAAGTCAGTGTATAGCGGTTAACATATTTATTGAGCAATAGACATGTATGAAACTGTCCCCCATTGCTACACTGACCTGTTCATTTCATCTTATTCCTTAAGCATTTTTAACATACAAATTATTTGTATTTTATTTAACATTTATTTAAAAATTCTAATTAGAGTGAAGTCAGTGTTTAATTTTATATTATTTTAATTTAATAATTTTAGCTGACTAAATTTGACGTTAAATTTATTTAATAGAGAAAATTGCTTTCCAAGATTCTCACTGTCAAATCCTAGGTTCCTTTCGTCTTGAATCCGTGTCCCTTGGCACTGAAGTAGCCATCCCTGGTAAGTCGGTGTAAGTTTTTTCTCCATTCTCCGCTGATCTTCACGTCCCGGAGGCTGAGTCTGAAGCCCTCGTTCGTGGATCGAATTAGACGGTAGAAACGTGGTTGTACAGATCCATTTGGCCCTTGGTGTTGTTCTACGCGCGTCCCGGCATTATGACCAACGGCACCTTGTATTAAAAACTTTTTTACAGACTGCCTTACAAGCTCTTGTGTTCCTGTTTTTATTGCGGCGATGTAACTTGCATCCCGCTCTCAGCTCGTCGCTATCTCCATGCATTTTTCTTGTACTGGCGGATTGGACAATGTATTCGATTAAACATGCAGTATTCTGTTATCGGTTTTGGAACACTGAAAAATGTCTATTTCTTTAAAATTGCTGTACCTTTTTCGCTAATTAATTTTTTTAAGATTTGGTTTGTACTATTGTTATTGTTGGATTAGGTTGGTCATTTTTAAATGTCAGTGATTGTTGTAGGTGGCCCAGTTATGAAGTTAGCATTTGTCTGCTGTTTTTCGGCACTTAGACATTTTCACTGCACTCTCGTTTGGCAAATTTAGTTGGTTATTACAATATCTGTTATTTCAATTTTTGATTGTTTTAATAATAATTATAAAAGAATATACTAGCTTCTTCACCCTTTACAATGTTTAATTAAAACAAAATTAAATAATTATTACTTAATTTTTGATTTTATTATTCAAAATTTGGAAATTATCAATTTCTTAACTTGAGTGGTCATTTTGACCGTTCAACGTGTGTGTGTGTGTGTGTGTGTGTGTGTGTGTGTGTGTGTGTGTGTGTGTGTGTGTGTGTGTGTGTGTGTGTGTGTGTGTGTGTGTGTGTGTGTGTGTGTGTGTGTATTATATGCTAATAATAATAATCTATAAATAGTTTAATAGAGCTAAACATTCAATGGATCAGAGAGAGTAAATTTTAATTAATAACACTCTATTGTTATGAGTCAAAGAAAAATGAATATTCTTCATTGTATAAGGAATTAAATATATCTTTTTTTGTTTCCTATTTTATGTTTGAGATTACTATATCGCCTAAGTTATACTTTAAAAATTGAGAGAATATATTTCCATATAATTGTTACATTAGAGCCAGAGGAAGAAGTAGTGTAGGGATTAAAGAGACATTCTCATTTGAGTTGATTTGAATAAAATGTCTTCTACATATTGTACTGAGATATACTGTCCTGTATTAATATCGATATGATTCTCTTTAGAGAAATAAATATCGGCATTTTTTAAAAATATTAGAAAAAGTTGTATAAATAAAAATGAATCTACCCTTTCTTCTGTAAATAGCTTCATCTCTTTATACGTTTGTGCTTTGGTTTCATTATGGAAAATAACAAACATCAAAACATTTGGTTAGCTGGCAAAAGCTTCACTGTTAAAAAACAGCTTAATTTTTGGCGACATTTAATTACCAACGATAACAACACTCTATGATCTCTCTCTCTCACACATACACACATTCTTTTTTTCTCAGGTATAAAAAAATGATGTAATAACGAACAGCCCCTTAAGTGTACTGAAAAGACAAAAGATACTTTAAATGCAAGCTTGATGGATGAGACGGATATTAAACGTTTTATAATTTTTTTTTATTTTCCGTCTTACAATGAGCTTTTATATTTCTTATAGTCTATAATTACAGTTCTTAATAATTGTAAAATTATAACAGTGTAGTTTAATTATAACTATAGATTTTCTTATCTGTCAGTACTTTTACAAGCAAAATGTATTACATTGTCTAAACAAAGTACCTTCTTGTTTATTTGTTCTTTAAAAATTGTGTATATAACTATATAAAGGGATTAAAATAAGCATACGATTGTTTTTATAAAAGAATGAAATTTTATAACTCTGTAACACGCCTAATTCTATTTTTAAAATAATTATACGATTGATTTTATAATATAATGAAATTTTAAAATTCTATAACACGCCTAATTCTAAGTAATATAGATCGCTATGTACAACGGAAAATAATTTAACACTAAATTAAAATAAATATTCTAGGATTGAATAATACTTAGTGTAGAGTGATGAATTCAATGAAGCTATCCTGGGTGTAATAGCAGCTATGGCAACTTTATTGGGAAGAGCAAAAGAAGTAGTAAACTCCTGGATTATTGGTTACGTCAGGAAGTAGGAATAATATGCACCTTTTAAACCAACAACTGTAAGGTACGACGCAATAAATCTCATACGAATCCTGTATTCTCATCAATTCGCTAGAGGAAAGTAAATTGAATTCAAGGGAAATAACAACAAATAACATAAGGGTAAAGGGAAATATAGGATTCTAGCTATATACATACATATACACACACAGATATATTTCTATATATTGTAAAACTTAGATGAATTATTTTTTCTTGTTGAACATGTATGGTGAAATAAAATAATTTTCATAAACAAGAATATACGATTATTAATTCATTTTATTGTTGATTGAAGCTTTTCGCTAATTTACATTATTAGCAATTTCAAAATTTATAAATCACTGTTCAGTTATGTGACTAGAGTAAGACTGTTGAATATAATTGTACTATGCTAGTAAACGGTATCTAGCAGAAAAGAAAAAATAAAAGATCGCTACAAAGAACATTTAAATGCATTTAAAAAGCCACATATTTATAAATCTAATTTTGCCACATATTGTATAGAAAGAAATCATGATTTTCCAGAGATTAGTAATATGAAGTTGGTTATTCACGTACAAAAAGGCTTAAAAATGAATATAATAGAAAGCTTAGAGATATATAAAAATAAAATTAAGAACACACTAATAGAGGAACAAATCCAGAATAAATCAAAACATAATACTATCTTTAGCATATTTGATGACATTTTAAAAATAAAAGATTAGGACAAATGGAAATATTAAAGTATATTTATCTAACAGATAAGATAAATGATACCGTTTACTGAGCATAGTTCAATTATATTCAACAGTCTTACTCTAGTCACATAACTGAACAGTGATTTATAAATTTTGAAAATGCTAATAATGTCAATTAGCGAAAAGCTTCAATCAACAATAAAATGAAGTAATAATCGTATATTCTTGTTTATGAAAATTATTTTATTTCACCATTTCTATATATATATATATATATATATATCAATTTTTCTCTAACTGTAACAGATATAAAAAACATTTATAAAGCTGCAGATTATGATAGGTACAGAGTATTGGAGTGATCAAGTAGGCTTAATCATTGTCTATGGAATTGTGATGGCCATTTCAGTACAAAACCGGAAGAATCATTACATAAGTGAAAATGTTTTTGAAATAAATCAAATAGAAAAAAACAAATATGAAAAATGAACAATTACTATGGCTGAACACATAAAAGGAATTAACTACTGGCATGTAACAATTACTACTGATAAAGTTATACTGTCTCAATTTTAAACTAAGAATTTCTATTTTGTTTTAAAAATACTGAAACTTTTACTGAAAACTTTGAGTCAATTAAAATACATAGTTGTACTTCAGGCAACGTTACTTCCAGGAGACGTTTACACATTTGCTATATAAATATTGAAGGTACCTGTTAATGGTAAAATGTAAAATATATCAACTTAGTCAGTTTCATTTAAAAATAGTAATACCGTTCTTATAAAGGTAGCAAGTGTTAAGCAAGATAACGCCAAGACAGTATGTTGCTACACATAAATCTTTCACACTTAAAACAGTCAAATCCACATGGTTTTGAAATGCTATGTTCTATATTAATAAATTGAGTGAGTCGTTAAAACTATAGGTTACCGACTTAAATATTAAAATATTCAACGTTGTCACTAGTCATTTTTGTCGATCCAATTGCAAGTTATATTACCTATCGTAGCTCATGTTATTTCCCACTTCAGAAGGTTGAATGTTCGTATAGAATTTCATATTGATAACGTTTTGTAAAGATAAATAATTCTGTCTTTCATGAGTAATCATTACCATATCATTTCACACGCTACAAGATAACAATTACAGATTTTGTAAAAGCCTCGCCTCCTGAATGTTCTCTTTCGGCTCTAAGTTAGCAATCTCTTATCTGAAACGTAGAAGTAATTTATTATCCTTCTTTTGGCTCTTTACTTGTTAATTTCCCTCACACTTTCAAACGTCTTAGTACAAGTACAATAAATAAATCCTTTGGGTAATTTATACTTATCTGGTACCACTTGCACCTAATCGGTCCCACTCTGCGGTTTTACCATGTGTAGTTTAACTTCAGATACAAGTAGAGCGGGACACTCATTCATTTCAAGATTGTTTCAACGAATCAATTAATGTGGGGTTTTCCCATGATATTCTAAAACGTGATACGGTTCTCGTTTGCGCCTATAGTTCATTGATAGGAGAAACAAGATTACACGGTGAACAACGATTCCTCTCCACTTCCCATGCCCGGGCTGTTGTCGAAGAGGTCCGATGGGCCATTGTCCCCGATCTCCTCTTAACGCCTAATGAAATTCATTCTTAACTGTCTCCGAATGTGCAAACAACCCGTGGAAGCCCTACTGCACCAACGGGGGTGATTTAAAGCAAGACGTTGAAAGAGTATCGACCGGTATGTCGGCAGATTAGTTTAACGTTGGATTTAAAAAACGTTACCCGGTAACAAAAATGTATTGAAAAAAGGGCTTAACTAAAACATAAGGTTTTGTAATGTATTTTTCAAAATATATGTTTGATACAAAATAAATTATGGTCATAAAAAAACTTCTAACGTATTTTTGAGAGACTCCACATACATTTAGTTCACGATTATCGATAAATAAATTAATGTGTGTAACATATTATGTATATATGGCTGTAATTATGGTAACGAACACTGGTTTAATTAATTTGTATCAACCGGTGTGTCGGCAAATTTGTTTGACGCTGGACTGAAAAAACGTTACCCGGTACAAAAAATGTATTGAATAAAAGGGTATTATATAAAAAAAAGGTTTTTTAATGTTTTTTCTAAGTTTATGTTTAGATACAAAAACAAAATTATGTTCATAAAAAAAAAGATAGTGTAACGTATTTTTGATACAACCCACATATATTTACTGCATGAATATAAATAAATAAATTAATGTGTATAACATATTATTTATATATGGCTGTAATTATGATAACGACCACTGGTTTAGTAATTTATATCTTATTTTTATTCGATATTTAATTAGATACTTTTTATGCGATTTGAAGCACTTTATAACTGATAATGATACTAACCAAAGGCTTTGATTCCTGAAGGTCAATCTAGTTTATAACGTCTTATTTGCTAGATTGTTATAAGACCCTTTGATGATGATGTTATGTCCAATGGGCCATTGTAACTGATCAGCGTTTAGCGCTTGATGAAATTTTTTTCTCAACTCTTTTCTAATGTGGAAATAAGCTGTGCAGGCCCTTTTGACGGTCTTCATCCATTAAAACTGACAGAAAAAGAGTTTTCGCTCCACGATAATGCTCTCCCATACGCTGCTCTTTAGAGTCAAGAGAGGCTTGAAAAGTTTCGATGCGATGTCTTCGGACATCCGCCTTCCTCCACTACCCTAGCACTAAGCTTGCCACTTTGAATTGAGAATTTTTATATTACAAATATTTTTAGAACACGAAATTAAATCATGCAGCAACAGAGAATAAATTACCTTCATAATCTTAGGAAACATTTGTTGGTTACCAAATATGAAGACAATTCAAATTTAACTGATGAAATCAGTTACAAATGAAACCAAAATACTATGAGGATAGTAGCTAGGGGTCAGAAGAAGGGCTAAGTAATGGGCGGTTGAGGCGTAGTGCGGCTAAACTACCCTCCTCGGTACATTATGACGCAAGTAAAGTAGCTTCATATTCTCTCCCTTCTATAGGTTTATGGTAAAAGAATGGTTTATTATTTTCATTATATCTATTAATATGTTTGAGGTATAGGATTAAATAAAAAACAATGTTTCGTAAATTTTAGAAATGTATTGTGAATATATGTATTTGCTGTGTGATAGAGGTCATGTGACCTCATAGGCTTTATAATGCAAGAAAAGGAGGGTTATCATATTATATCAGAAACATATCTAGCAAGTGAAGTTAAAAACCTCATACATATATATTACATTAACGAATACAGCTGTAACACTTCAAGAGGTATACAATATTACACAACTATCAATATCTGAAATAATTCAGAGTTATTGGGGCAAGTTTCACAATACCTATATCATGTTTATTATTTTATTTTCATACTATATGTAAATTTCAATACAAGCATTTGAAGTTAAATAATTTTGATATAGTGAAATATCGATTGATAATAATAATAATGCCAAATTTTAAGCCAATGTAATTAATATTATTTGATTCCATCTTCAGTTGAACTACTACTTTAGCACTAAACCACTTGGACATATACTGATATATTACACTTGGCTATTGTAGAATTTATTGTATTTTGATTACTGAAGGCGGGCGTTGCGAGAGACGTAATAAATTGTCAACTCAAACCGTAAAGCCGCGACCTCAGTAATCGAAAAATAAGTGCTATTATATCAGAATATGTTAAAGTGTTTTAGTCCAAAATAATTATAATAATCCTTCAAATTAAATGAATTTGACTAATAACATAATTAAAAATCATGGTTTTTGTCCAAAAGGGATCTAGGAGGTAATTAAATTTATCATTTTCTTAACTAAACCTTTTCACTTTTCTTGACTTCTAAATAGTCCATAATTGCAGTACCAAGACTGCAATAAATCACGTGCACGCACACACACACTGCCGTGGCCGTCCCTGAACTTCACGTTCCTCTGCCTGGAGAAATTCCCTTTCCCCCGAAACGCGCGTTCCTCGGCGGGAGCCGTCACCTCCAGTCCGTCCGCTGTCAAAATACTATTTTACCCGACCCACCAGTTCCTGGTACCTGTGGTGTGTCGAGCTCGATCTGCCAGTGAATAAATTCCTGGACTTTGTTTTCAAAAACCAACCACAAGGTTTTTACCTTACTTAAAAGTTAATTTATTTCTTATACCTTGGTTAAAATTATCTGTAACGAACATTTTTCTTAATTCTATGTGATTTATTTAATCTTTACTCTTTTTATTGATTGGAAAAATTCTATGAATTTTATTTAATTAATTTCACCACAGGATGGTTTTAATAAATTCAATCACTATTTCTTATAAATTGTTTATTTCTCTAAATTTTAAATATTATTTAAAATCGATTCTATTACATGATGTTTACTTTTTCTGTAAATTTAACTCATTTTACTTTTCTTTTCTAATAAGCAATTATGTTTACATTAAGTACATTTTAACTGATTCTCGAATTCATTTCTACATTTTCTTAAAATTTGTCAACATTTTACTTATATCATTGGTCACCTTTTTTGCAACTATATCGGACCAAGAATTCAATTTAAAATTTCTCGGGGAGGTGGAGAAACATGAAATTGTATACAATTATAAACTTCCTGGTTACTCAAAAAAGAGGAATTGGAGAAAGCATGACAAGATATGGCCACCCAAGTGAATTTTTCAGGTAAGAAAAGTTGGAATTTTTATGAAATATTTAAGGCCCCCTGCTCGAATAGGGCCTTAATAAATGGCGTGTCAATGGCAACGCTTCATCTCCTACCAAGTAGTATGGAAACGGAGTTCTGCTATCATAGTATTGCAAGGGAGAAGATGAAGGGATGACAAAGCCCCCGTGGGTAATCCACCAGTTCAATGCACAGATTTTGAAAATACCTCCATAGCTATTACGTCCAGCAAAACCGGGTTCAATCATGATGAACTTGCCATCCGCATCGCAACAGGCCATGAGCGCCGTAGAATGGAAGTGCTTGTTAATATAGTTTTCTGAACCCGTGTGTGGAAAATTTTCAACTAGCCTTGATAATTCTAAGTAAGAATCTTTGGACATTCTATAGAAAGCCATAAACTTTCTATCGATCTGCGACCGTTCTTCTGCTGCTATGAACAACCTTGAGTTTTTATTTTCCTTTATGTAAGGATGGATCCAATGCTTCCTTTGATACCTGCGAAGTCTCCGATATTGCAAATAATCTAAAACATCTTCCTCGTCAGAACTTGGAACCGCAAACGCTCCACTACACGAAATGAAATCAACTGATTTCACGTTCGTGTGCGGACAATAGTTTCATTTTGGTTTCAAACTGGTCGCAAGTAAAACCAGTTTGCAACTAAGGTCTCGAAACAGTTGTTCCGTGTGCGCAGGGCCTTATTGACCTATGATCACATATGATGTTTAATGATTGAAGCAAATTGAATTGTTTGTCAGATTATGTTCAAGCCGTTGTTCAAATTACGCTACTGGGATAGGGTCAATTGCTCCTGAGAGCATTTCAAAACCCGTTGAAGCATTACCTAGCTCTAACTTATATACGTATACACGCGTCAGCTACAACCACGCTTAGGCAATCTTTATTTACTTTCATATACTAGAATCTAAAAATTAAAATAAATTTTGATGCCACACATAACCAGATCTTTTATTTACCATGATCGTTAATTTATTTCCTAAGTACAAAGTATCTTTTTAAAGCTGATAATATCGTTCGTTCTTAAGTTATCAGTTGATAGTTTATACTCATGAAAGACCCGAGAATATTCTAACCTCTTATATTTGAATCAGAGAAGTTTAATTTCAATATAAGTGGCTTATTTAGGCCGAAAACGAAGTACAAACATTCAATTAAATTTGTCCTACTTATTTTACTTTATTCGGCACTTTTAAACTTTTATATTGTTGATAATTCATTATTTTGGACTCTGTATAATTTTATGAGATGGAAAATAATATTTAACCAACTAAGCTCGATTTTATTTTTATATCATTGGTTTCAAAAAATCTGTCAACATAGAAATGGTTGAATCTCGGGAAAATCATATTCGTGGGTGTAAATATCAAGCAAAACAATAATGCTTTAGTACGCGTTAACAATAAGAACATATTTATATAGCTTAAATTTTGTAAGTTATTTTTAATCTCTCAGCGAAGTTGAAAAAACAGATCGAATCATTGTGAATGTATTTGAGCGCTATGACATTCATTCATTGGGTGAAGCACATGAATACAATTTACATACAATGAACATAATGAAACTTTTAATCCTCTTTAAAACATCCTATTCAAGAAGAGCCAACAAGAGCGAGAGGAAAAACGATTGCACTTCACAATTATACGTAAATTGCTCTCAGAAGAAGACCAGCTGCTTGACTACCCATGGGCCATGGACCGTAGCTACCAATGACCCAAAATATTACTATTACAGTCCTCTTACTGTATATGCCTTACCGTTCCGAAGATGAATTATTAGACGTTTTTTTTCAATAGTGCGCGGGAAGCCTTTCTAATAGTAAACCTCTTAACTATTATAAAATGTTTTCCAAGCGCCAAAAAAATAAAGGATATTACTAAGTTTGAGAAATTAAGAAAAAAACACTATTTTATCAAATAAAAGAAGAAGAAATTGGAGTAGTCAAATTGACGACACATAAGTTATCGTGTGACATTGGTAATCTAAGGTTAGGAAGATTTTTATCAATTCTTCACTCTTTCAATGATAATAGCCTATAGTATTCGTTTACTTTTAGGTATATGCATGTTAAATGTAAAATGTTTTCTAAACTGCCTAAATATTACAATAATAATTTGTTCGTTATTAAATATGCGTTTAATATTCATGAAAAATAATGAACCATAAATTTTCCTAAAAGCTTTACCCTTCACACATGTTATTAATGAGCTGTTCTTTGAGGTAATGGATTTTTAATTGCATTTCCGTCATATTCGATATTCGTGAAATAATCGTATTCGATAGTGAGATTACTCAGAAATTCAACAATTTACCACCTAACTCTGTTAATTACGTTTTGTTAATGATCAATATAGATAGAAAATTTAAACACTGCAAACAGTTTATTTAACTTTTCTTTAATCATTTAATGAAGTTTATAATTTTATTAATCTTAAAAGCAAATATATTTATGAATGAGGAATATACGAAGGAGAGTATTTAAATAAACTAATGTATTTCAGTTAATGAAAACAAATATTCTCACAAAAACTATTTTGAGGTTAAAAAAATGAGAGTTATTATATTATGTTTACAAAGTTATAATGATTTTACCAAAGTCAGAGCCAACAAATTTGTTTACAATTTATGTAATTACATCAATGTAATTACAAAGGTTTAATCATACAAGACTTATCAGAAATGTAATTATTTACAATTTTATCAGAGATATATGGCTTTTCGCTTATAATGAAAATGTTATTCAAACCTTAAAAAAGCTCAAATTTTAGTAATATAATTTTATATTTTTAATAATCTATTCCAGAATAGGTTTCCTACTGCATGCACAAATGTATATTCCTAAACAAGTCATCCAAAGATTACCTGGTGCATGTCTTGTACTTTGGTTGCCGATGTAGAACAATGTAATGCAGTTTTAGTGGATAATACTTTCAACATGTGTAAGGAATTATCATTAGTTTAAAATATTAGGGATGTCGATTACATTCCTTGGTATCAATATTTCAAAAGTTAATTATATTTTCAAAATATTTATATGTACAATATATATTTTATGGTGAGGAGATAAATGAGTTGAATCAGAAGTAATTGGAAGGGTGTGGGTTGTTTTAGTCATCGACCGATCACAGAGGTGGTGCACATGAAGAAGAGACTTATAGATGATGATGAGCAAGCTGAGCTTGGCAGGGCAAACAGTCTGGTGTTACAGAATGATTGGGTGAGATGTGTATTCCTCTGATGAAATGGAGAGCTTTCATATATGACTGGTCTCCTGAAATTGGTGTCCATATGTGATTGGAAATTCTATGCAAATGTCTTGCAAAGGCCAGTCCCAGAGCCACATAATCTGTATCGCTGGAATCTTGCTTCGGATAGCATGTGTAATTTGTGCTCGGAAACTTCTGCTACTGCCCGCCACATATTGGTTAGTTAACCTCGGGTTTTTAAGGATGGACAGTTCACTTAGCGCCATGATAGTGTGTTAGGGTTTTGAAATAGGTCTTTAGTTTTACCATTGTTTCGGCCAAGACGAATTGGTTAAAGGGCCTAATCCTTGTTGCTTTTCTTAGGGAAGGAGAGAATGTTAGGAGATCAGCATGCAGGGTTCTTCCATCTGTTATCCTGGCAAAAGACATTAGGTGTTTCCGTCTGACTTGGGCATTACATCTTTGAGTCCGTATCTCCTGTCTTACTCATTGGCACTCCGTTCAGTGGTGATGGTGGTATTGACGGCCCCATGGGAGTCTAATATCCCGAAACAACGTCTGTAGAAGACCAACAAGTATGAATCTCTGCGTTTCTCTAAACGACTGAAGAGATTCTCATGCCACTACTGTTTTGTATAGGTGGGTGCCAGTGGTCCGTCTATTTCTGATGAAGTCCAGTTTTTACTAAACCAGGTCATTGGTAAGAATAAAATTATTAAATTTTTGAGGCATATCTCCAATGCTACCTTTGAGACATCTGAACGTGTATGGCTACGAAGATCTATGCAATGAGTGAGGAGCGAATTGTTGCTACTCAAAACTGCCTTAACTCTCCGTACCCTAGTCTCCAGTCCTGAACTACTATTTTTGTTGTTTCCCTGGTAATAGAAGGTACTCATTCAGTGGGACCTCCGTTGAGCTGTTTCCACTTACGCCCGTTCAACGTTGTCTTTTAAAATATTTCTATATAGAACCAGAAAAATAATGTAAATATAATTTAACTTTTTTTATTAAATTATTCCTTTTCTTATTTTAAGTTATTTATACTTTTACTGATATGAAACTGTACACCTACAAGTTTAGGATTTATCAAAACTAAAAAGCGGTTTTAACTCAACAGTAATTACATTAGAAAAAGCTTTCAGAATTATAAAACAACGTCTAGCAAAATATAACAAGGAGGTCATTTTAGAAATATAAACAACGTCTAGCAAAATATAACAAGGAAGTCATTTCAGAAATATAAAACAACGTCTAGCAAAATATAACACGGAAGTCATTGGTACTAATCTTTAGCCGGTTTTTATTAAGTTATTCCTTTTGTATTTAGTTTTATTATTATATTTTTGCAGGTAAAAACTGTCATTCTATATGTTTAGGATTTACTACACATTCCATTTACAAAATATATGAGAGGGTTTAATTCATCAGTAATACCCTTAGAACAGTCCTTTAGAAATCCTAACCAAAGTCTATCTAAATATAACAAGAAAAATATTGTTAATATTATTTAGCATTTTTTTATAAAATAATATTTCTTTTATTTATTTTAAATAAAATATTTTTCCTTACATTAAATTGCAAACTTATAGGTTTTGGATTTATTCTATATCTGATTACAAAATAAAAGTGTTCAAATGAATCAGTAATTACCTTAGAAAAGGCTTTCAAAGTAAAAAAACCCAATGAATAGATATAACACTCATTCGTAGCGAATTAATGATTGTGTAACTTATAGCAATATTTCATTTAGATTAAACTCTTTGTATCAAGTGGACAGTATATGCGGAAGGGAAGTAAAATTTATCACAGATCTGGCCACTGTAGCTTTAAAAGGGCAAACATATAGGCCTAATACGTTAAAAATTCCTCGTGAAATGGAGCTTACTCTGTACAGCTGTATAAGGTTTTGAAATTCAAGTTTTACTACTGGGATTTTACCCTCTCTGTGTTCCAAATATTAATGTACGTTTTTTAATTCTGTTTTCAGCTATAAAATTAGTTTATTTTCTTTCGAAAAGCTAAACTATAACAGTTGTGGTGACATTTTGTAATTAATTGATTAAAACAAAATATATTAAATCTCACCTTATTAAATCGTCCAAATATTTACAAACTATACCACGTTATTTACCTAACTAAATAAAATGTAGGTAATTTTACGATGAAACCTAGACCCAGACGGCCTAAAATGTCATTACAAGTACTGTACTGCACTTTAAGCATAAAATACATTGCGAAAGTAAACTTCTCTAAGAATGGAAAATTATTCCTACCATTATTCTAAAGAATTAACCTAAATTGGATTTGACCCTTATATTAAGAATATTTAATGCGTATCCGTCCCTGCCTATATACCTCTTAGAATTTTGAAGTTTATTAGTAGTTTAACCACACTCTATAAGTCTGTTTTCCATTCACAGGAAAAACGTTTGAATACAGATGGAATTTCTAAAGGCACAACTTACCTAGAATAGTTGGGAGCTCTTTTAGTAGAAAACAAATCTAGATTAGCATACAATAACAATATATCTGTCAGATTTTCGAACATGAACCGATTGTGCAGAAAATGTCTGATACCCTAATATGCATTTTGTAATATTGCAGTTGAAGCTAACAGCTGTTTTTTTTTTTTTTAATTTACTTAGAAGATATCTGAAGGTTATGTTTAAATCATATTGAACTGCATATTCCTATATTTAGAGAAATAAACAGAAAAATATAAATCTCTGCCTTATATACCATGTATATAATGTTGTGCTAGAACCTTTTTAAAACTGAAGATTCCAAAAAGAGTATGAAAGAGTTATTTTCTTTTGAAAAAGATGTTTCTCTGTAAACATGTTATTTCTAATTCTTTGCAAGTCTGGCAATGAAGAAAAAGTCTGTGGCTGCCATGTAAAGATATGTAAAACAAATTATAAATAATAACTCAAGGACTACCTCAATGTTTGAGTTTTCTCAGTAAGTTGGAACGAATTTGTAGGCAACTAAAGATCGTTTGAATTTTTTTGTAGGACTGTTCAACTTGGCAGCTTCGTTTTGGCGGGTGAAACAGAAAAGAAGGCGTCTGTTTAAAAGTGAGTTATGTTTTAACGATTGGCGTTAATAAGCGCTTTGACATTCAGCCAGTGGTTGTAAAAGGGTAAAATTAGAATAATTTTGAATATCCCAGAAGACCGCACAGGTAGATTTAAATGTCATATCTGTGAGCTGCCTGCAAATATAAGACACACAAAAACTGTTTTACTGATTTAGAATATAATGATTATATTGGTAAAGCATCTAAATTAATAGAGTCACTAATAGCAATTACGCTTATGGTGAAATAGTCCCACGATGCAGAGATGTAATGCATTCGAATTAACGGGATTCCACACATTCGAATGTTCATGCATTTCTAACTTTTCGATGCACTTTTGAAATTTTAAATGTTCCTTAAGTACAAGAAAATAAATATTATTGAAATGCTGACACACGAACTAAATTAGAAAGAGATTGCTGAAGTAGTGCTAAAGTTCGCAAGACTTTTTGGGTGATGACGTGGATGTCACATGAGCCTTTAGATTTAACATTTAAACTCAGCATTTAAAAGGTAGGGAATAATAAAGTAGACGTAACAGATAGAGTAAGAACATAATCTCGGTGTAATTAATTAAGTGTCGACCTGAGATATGTATTAACGCTATGCGATAAATTTGATTGTTGATCTAGTCTGTTTTCTACTGTCAGTTGAATCATGTCCAATAATCGATTGAAGACGTTAGGCTCTGTTCTAAGCTAGTAACAATGGTTACTCAGGCTTAATAACTGTTTGGTAAAATAAACATGGCGAAATTATGATAACATTGTTTTTAAAATATGAATATATAGTTTGAAATTTGACCTAAATAAAAGAAGATAAATGCTACAAAGTACAAGATACGAGAGATTTAATTAGAATATCGGAGAACATTGAAGTCAACTACTCCCTTGTGCATAAATAAGTCGACTGGCACACCCAACACCACACATACCTAAACTAGTTTTGTATTTTTTAATTTAATTTAGAATTTTAAAAAATATTTCCTAAAATAATGTAAAGCAAATAAAACCGAGTCAATTACAACTTCCCGAGATTTTATACTTTATTGGTAATTACTATATAAATAAAGGTAAAGATTCTCAAAAATTCATTATCAACCGAAAGGAAATTAGAGAACATAAGAACTTTAAAAACTGTAAACAATTAATTAAGTACTATAGTTTCAATATCTTTTATGTAGTATTAAAATCACTTTCCTGATTTGTGAGTTTTATTTCAAATTTAAAAATATTTATTGCATGTTTCCTATTTCATACAAAGACATAATTTATACTATAATTGACCATACACAATGGATTAATTTCAATTACATATTAAAATTTAATTTGTTGGATTGAAAACTTCATTAGGCCTGTATGACCAGCTTTAAGAACCAGGTTCAATGATCCGCTTAATCAGTTTTACTAGTCAGTACATTTTTAAACATATAAATAGAACTATTGGGTATATTTTTCTTGTCGGCAATGATACACTATTTTGATCTATTGTCTTTTAAATTTAAGTAAGAAAGTAATAATAATTTTCATGAAAATGAAACTACTGCACATGAAATTGTTTTAAAAGTTTGTTAAATTTAATTTTAAATTTTCGTTATTTTTTATGTATTTTATTTATAATATAATATAACATATATTGAAAGTGATGAAAAACTCAATAAATATTTCTGAAATAATATTTCTCTTATTATATAACTAATTTGTAAAAACTAACTGCAATTGATCAATCGAAAGTCAAATACAGCAGTTTGTTACTACCATACGCGATTTAATTAAAACCTAATTGAATGGAACATATGTAGACTATATACGCAATACATACAATTAACGAGAATTCCCAAATAACACTCCGAGCCTTAATTCTTTCATACGTCTTGATGGCTGTGAATAATTAACAACGATTGAGATATAATTGGTTCCACAAGAAGGTTCTAGAATTTTCCTAAATCTGTATTCCAAACCCTATTGTACGCACTATTGTTCAAAGCATTCGTGTCAGACTCTTTCCATTGTGGCAATCCTTGATGTTTTTAATTGACAGTTTGAATGATTTCACTTTCGATTGGGATTGAACCTTTCTCATGAATGTAAGTTATATGAACATATAATGTGAACATTTCATAATTAAATGCGTGCTAGGAAAATTCCTGCTTACGCAGCTTTTGTATTATATAGGTGGTGAGAACAGAGCCCCGGCAGTGTGTAAGTCGCCTCTGTATCGCACAGACGTTTTTCGCTGCAACTGTATGTACATCAGTTGTATTTGAATTGTTTTATTAATTATAATTTATGTAACAGTTTTTCAAATTAATTGTTTATTAAATTCAACAAAGGTTTGTAAAAATAAAATCATTTTTTAAAAAAATTTCGTGCTTAATATAACACGTAACTGGCGCAGTCGGTAGGACATCTCGGGAGAATTAATGAACATAATTTTATCGATTTCGATCGTTAACCGAGATACTGCAAAAACTCGATTCATTACAGAGCGCATATCTGTAACGACATGAAGAAAACTTTAGTAGAGTGAATATCTACAACCACTTAATAGAGGGCATATCTATTAAGAGCACGAGTGAATATCGTGTAAGTGAAAAGTGAAAAGTGAAATAGTAGTCAAATGAGCAAAGTATTTTGGATCCACTTGTAAGTAGATCGTAAGAAATAGAATTAAGAAAAGTAGAGTAAATACTTTTAATTTTATATAATTGATTTTTAATTTTTTATTATTTTGAAAAATAATATTAAATAATGGCAACGCCAATATTAAAAAAGGAATATCTTGATATGATTCCTGAGTATAGTGGAGAGCCCACTATGCTCCACAGATTTATTTCAATATGCGATAAGATAGTAAATAAGTTTTATGTAAACGAAAATCCAGAGGATTTTCAAAATGAGTATCTGTTCTCCTCTATTCTTTCTAAATTAAAAGGCCAAGCACTAGAAATGGTCGTAAACTCTAACTCTTACAATTGGCACGAAATTAGAAAAGTATTATTAATTACTTATTCAGACAAAAGAGATTGTTTCACATTAAACGTAGAGATGTCAGAATTAAAACAGGGAAGTAACGAATCACCATTTCAATTCTATGAGAAAATTCAAAAGTTACTAAATTTACAAATTTCATTTTTTATGAATAAAGAGCCTCAAAGGCAGATGGCTAAAGACGTTTTAATAGAATACGTTCAGAAACTAGCTTAAGATTTCTCTTTAGGGGTTTGCATGAACCCATCGGGTCACTAATGCGTACCAAGAACCCTAACACTCTTAGTGAAGCACTTAATATGCTCAAAAACGACTTTCAATTTAAAAATAATAAAATGTTTACTCAGCCAAGCAAACAACCAGTCTTTCAGAAAAGCCAAACTCATAACGTAAGAAGACCAATACATACCGAATTTAAATACCACCAAATACCTAAACAACCTTATCAACACCCAAATCCTTCCTATAGACCACCAACTTTTGCTAATCACGGCCAGCCTCAAAGGGGACAACCAAACAACAACACTACTAAACCTCAGTATCCTCAGCGAAATACGGGTTATCAACCTACCCCTATGAGTATTTCCACTAGACAGAAAGACAGGCCTTCTAGACAAACGAATTTGTATCAAATGACCGGACAAGAAGCCGAAAAAGACGATTACACTATGTACCAGACTAATGGACAAGAATCATTCGCTTTTGAAGAAGATCTCGGGAAAGAAGAGTACTTCCAGGAATCTCAAAATTTAACAGACAACTACGAAGAAGAAACCGTTAAAATCGATCAGGAAGATTTTTTAGGACATACAAGCCTCGGAATCGATTTTCAATAATGAATCTACAAAGCGAAAATAACGAGCTACCATTTATATACGACACAGACACCAAATCTAGAATATTAATTGACACATGCAGTACTAGACCATTTATGCGAAAATCTTTAGGCTGGAAAAATTTTAAAATAAGCATAGAAAAAGAGCCGTTTGAAGTAATCACCGCACACGGCACTTCAAAAGAAAAATTTTGCTGCACCATACCTCTGTTGTCTAAAAAAGCAATTAAATTTTATTTATTTGACTTTCATCAGAATTTCGACCTATTACTAGGGCTAGACAATATAAAGGATTTAGGAATAAGCTTAGACTTTATAAATAATAAATTAATACTTTGTGATGAGGAAATCCCTATTCAATATTTTAACACTGAAAAAGGAAGTTGTAATAAAACGGACAGCACGTCAATAAAGCAGGAACTATTTAGTTATGTTATACAAGCCCGCACTAGCCAAACAGTTAAATTAAAAATACAAAATATTCATAATGGAGAAGTTATTTTACCACACAAACAAGTGAACGGATTAGAAATTCCGCAGTGTATAGTTTCAGTGCATAAGGGTGAAGCCTATTGCCCTATTATAAACAATACGGAAGAAAATGTAAAATTAACAATAAGTAAACCATTAGAGGTAAAATCTTTAGAGGAATATAATATTTTCAAACCTGATGCAATTTAAAGGAACACTAATTTCAATATGTTCGATTATAAACAAACAAAATCAGGAAGTAAAAATTTCGATTTATCAAAATTTAGGATGGAACATATGAACTTAAAAAAAAAATCCGCCGTAACAAAATTATTAAAAGAATATGCTGATTTATATCATATTGATGGAAACAATTTAACCTCTACCAATCAGATAAAACATGTTATTAGGACTACTGACGAAATTCCCGTATACTCTAGAAATTATAGATATCCAGAGATTTACATGAACGAAATTAATAAACAAACTGAGGACATGCTTGAACAAGGAATTATTAGATCTTCAAATTCTCCATGGAACTCTCCTGTCTGGATTGAACCCAAAAAACAAGACGCTTCTGGCAAAAGAAAATTTTGATTAGTAATAGATTTTAGAGGATTAAACAAAAAAACAATTGATGATAAATTTCCCTTGCCGAACATTACAGACATATTAGACAAATTGGGACGATCTCAGTATTTTACAACTTTAGATGTAGCCTCAGGATTTCGCCAAGTAGACATGGATAAATATAGCATAGAAAAAACAGCGTTTTCAACAGAAACGGGACACTACGAATCTTTAAGAATGCCATTTGGACTAAAGAATGCCCCCTACATTTCAAAGAATTATGAATAATATTCTGAGAGGCATCCAAAATGAAACATGTTTAGTTTATTTAGACGACATTATAACTTATTCTACTAGCCTCCAAGAACATATACAACGACTTAAAGAAGTATTCGACAGATTACGCAAAGCCAACTTTAAAGTACAGCTGGATAAAACAGAATTTTTAAGAAAAGAAGTAGCATATCTAGGGCATGTTGTTACACCGGAGGGCGTAAAACCCAACCCAGCAAAGATTTTGGCAATCAAGGACTATCCAATACCTAAAACCACCAAACAAATTAAAGGATTTTTAGGACTATTAGGCTATTATCGAATATTTATTAAAAACTTCGCCAAGATAACAAAACCGTTTACTAACTGTTTAAAGAAAAATGCAAAAATAAACATAGAAAATCCAAACTTTATAGAATGTTTTGAAACATGTAAAAATATATTGACTAATGAGCCCCTTCTACAATACCCAGATTTTGAAAAGGAGTTTACTCTAACGACAGACGCTAGTAATTATGCACTAGGAGCAATTTTAAGCCAGGACAAAAATGGAAAAGACCTTCCCATAGCGTATGCCAGCAGAACTTTAAACGACAGCGAAACTAATTACTCTGCGATTGAAAAGGAATTATTAGCAATCGTATGGGCCACTAAACATTTTAGGCCTTATTTTTTTTGGGAGAAAATTTAAAATGTATAAAGACCATAAACCTTTACAATGGTTATTTTCAGTTAAAGAACCAAATTCCAAACTTTTAAGATGGAGATTAAAATTAGAAGAATATGATTATGACACAAGATACAAAAAAGGCAAACTAAACCAAAATGCAGACGCATTGTCTAGGATACAATTGAACGTTACTGACAAAAGTTCAACGAACACCCAACACACTGTAGAACCAGACCTTGAGTTATCTCCAGCTGGCTTACTTCAACGTTACTTCCCGGAACTAAACGATAGCGATAACGAATCTATGGTCGTACAACTCGACGCAACAGATAACGCCAACTTAGAGTACAATCAAGAAAGTGACAGTCAAACCGTGCACTCCAATTTTGAAGGGAACACCCAAATTGAAATACCAATTTCCGACGAGCCTGTAAACTTTGTAAAAAATCAAATTTTTTATCATTAGTAAAATATGAGCCGAAGAAAGTAACAATTATAAAGCTATTTGGAACTTCAAAAATCCGTTTAATAGTCGAAATATCAGAAAATAATTTTAAAGAAGACATAGTTAATTTTGTAAAATCATATTTGGTACCCAAAATAAAATATAATCTATATTTTTTATGAGAAATTTGCATCATGCATAGCCAAAAATTTCAAACAAACTGAACTAAATTTAGTTAAGTGTAATAATAAACTCTTAGACCTAACCTCGGAAGAAGATACCTTAGAAACGATAAGTAATTATTATGTTAGGAAAACCAATCACCGCGGGATACAGGAAACATACGAACAAATTAAGCGAAGATATTATTGGCCTAATTTAAAATCACTAATTCAAAATTTCATAAATCAGTGTGACATATGTCAAAGAACCTAATACGACAGAATTCCCTTACAGCTAGAAATGAACTTGACACCAACAGCTGCAAGACCATTTCAGATAATTAACGTTGACACAATCTCCTTGGAGAAGAATTCGTTTATCAGCATAGTCGACGCGTTCTCACGATATGCTCAAGCTTATCGCTTGGGAAGCTCTCAAGCTACAGAGATTGCAGACAAGCTATTAGATTACTTCACGCATTTCTGCTTACCAACAGTTATTATCTCAGACAATGGAACGGAGTTTAATAACAGAATTGTAAATGAGATATTAGACTTGCATAAAATCAAAATTCACTTTATCAGCACACAAAACCCCCAATCAAACGGATTATGTGAAAGATTTCATTCAACTTTGATAGAACACATAAGGCTGTTAAATAATCAAATCGAGTTCAAAAAAGACAGTATAATTAAGTTAAATATGCTATAATAGCTTATAACAATAGCATACACTCAGTCACAAAATTAACGCCGTTCGAAGTCTTATTTGGACACATAAATTCAAACACTTTATTAGATATAGATTTAGAAAAACAAATTGTAAATGACTACTTTTTAAACCATAAAGAAAAAACAAAAATACTTTACGAAAACATTAGGGATAGCAATCAAAGAATTAAAGAAAAAATTTTAGAAAAAAGAAACATAAACAAAGAACCACTTCCAGAAATACCACCGGAAGTCTATATAAAAACAGTTCAAAAGCAAAGCAAAACGAAAAACAGATATATCAAGGAAGAGATAGCTTCAATAAACAAGGAAAGAAAAACTGGTAAAATAAAGCCTAGACATCATAACACAAAAGACAAAATACATTTGTCGAAAATTGAAAGGCCTAAGAAGATAAAAAATGTAATTAATGACCAAAATCCTTCTTGTTCATATTCAACACAATCAAATTAAAATCCCTACCATACCTTTGTCCACTAATTCTATGCAAGAAACTTTATTCAACTTTAAACAACATATTATCATTAATTGTATGTGTTACAAACTTTTGTAATTTATTAAATGATATGTAACTAATTATGGTAATAAATATTGTTAATTATTTGAAATATGTTAATCACAACAAAAAAAAAAATTGTAATTGAAGAAAATTAGAAACTATACTCTTAAAGAGATAACAAAACAAAAAGAATTCTTATAAACTGACTAGAATCCTTTATCAAACCTATAACAGGCAATTCGAATGTAAATGATGGTAAAAATTATGAAAAATTATATAAAACCTTTATTGTAATCAATGTAAATTTTGTAGAACAAAAAATTAGATTCTGATAACAATTGTATATGTTATAAACATTTTGTATCTATCCAATGATAGAAAAGACTCATTATAAATTGTATTAATCAATTCCAAATACTTTTGCTCAGTTGAATTATAATGAACAGAAAATTAGACTGTAAAATGACCATCATCAAAAACAATAACGCCTACAAACTACGAGGATACTGCGTTGGAAATCGCAGACAACCCATTTAACTGGATCCCAGACCTTCGCCTGGCGACCTTCTCCAGTGACTTCAACCGATGCCGAAAATTGCCCTTTACGGAGGCCTATTCAGCAGCTTTATATACTTCGCCCTCATCAAGAAGATGAAGAGGACTTCAACCGATGCCGAAACTTCGCCAACCCCCGAAGTTTTCTTTAGGGATGGAGGAGTTATATGAACATTTTATGTGAACATTTCATAATTAAATGCGTGCTAGGAAAATTCCTGCTTACGCAGCTTTTGTATTATATAGGTGGTGAGAACAGAGCCCCGGCAGTGTGTAAGTCGCCTCTGTATCGCACAGACGTTTTCCGCTCCAACTGTATGTACATCAACATCAGTTGTATTTGAATCGTTTTATTAAGTATAATTTATGTAACAGTTTTTCAAATTAATTGTTTATTAAATTCAACAAAGGTTTGTAAAAATAAAATCATTTTTTAAAAACCTTTCGTGCTTAATATAACACGTAACTTGTATGTATCATTTGTAATTGAATTGGTTTTGGAGCTGTAATGTCTTGTATTCACTTGCATTATTTTGAAACCATGTTATACACATTAATTAACTAAAACGACAATTATCTTCCAGTCACAAAAACGTAGCAGCCATCTTTGTACTTACTTTTTGACACCATCTTCCTTTAGTTAAAAAAAAAAGAATTTACATCTGATATGCGAGTAAAAATGTGTTACTTGGCCCAGATATACCTCATGCTTACCATGGCTATTTTTGTGATGATTACGAACTATTTGCTTATCTTAGTGTTAACTGTAAATTTAAAAGTGATAATAATAAATCTAGTGGTGATATTGCTTTAAAGAGGATGAACGTTAAAAAAGGGTTAAATAAACAAGCATTATAACTTATATTTGTGTTTTATTGTTTCCTTATGTAATCACATTACATCAATAAATTTAGCCTTGGCTATTGATAACCTATGCCTTACAATATTAAAGTTGAACCGAGTATCACTCGGTACTGTTTTCTTAAATCCCGCTCCCCATCCTAATAACATACCTACAGCAATTGGATGAATCTGTTTATTAATAGAATACTGCGGCCAAGCTTTATATGTCTCCCACCTGTAGGCGGCTAGTCTGTTACAAAATGCGTCATCATTTGGAAATATAACATTATTACTGGATATGAAAATAGGTGTTTTGAAAACAGTTATATCATTTTTAAACTTAACACTAACCCCCATCGTGGATCCCCCTAGTAAAGATTTGATTATGTCCACTTACCCAGGTCTAATTTCGCTTCGTCCCAAAATAATACGCGTCTATTAGCGCAATCTTGGAAAGCAAACCTTTCACCCCTACTACTATTCCTAACTATTCCTCTATTAATATAAAATGATGTTAGACTATCTATAAACAAAGTCTTACCGGCATTTGAGGGTCCTACTATAAAGACCGTATTTATCTTCCCATGTTTACGGTCGGCCACATTATAACTTGTTATTATGAAATTCTTAATTAATTGTGTTCTCCTGAACAGGAAATATAAAATGTCACATATTAAGTCTAAACTATCACTAATAGACATATATAGATCTTCTGTGTGACGTTCACTAACACCGAATCACTAACACGAATTTGTTTTTCGAAATGCAATAAAAAATTTTCTAAAGTCCACCTATAGTACAAGCTTTTAACATTAACGATCGCAGTAATTACCTTCCTGTCAGAATGGCGCAATTCCCAGAATCGTGTGTTTGAGGTCCAGGCTGTTGTATGCAGAGTTCCTTCTGGTGGACAGCTGCTTAGGAAGAGGATGAATTCTACTATCTCCTCGATCCGTATATCGTGGTGGCTGTTAGTGGGTTTGTTGTGAAAAACGCTTCTATTTCTCTTTGGAGGTTTTCCACTGCCAATCTCAATCTGTGCGTTGCAGCGTTTTCGATCCAGTCTGGTAATTCCGAATGACGCCACCATTCTGTCTTCGGTACATTCTCCAGCTTGTCCAGCGGATAGGTACGAAAATCTAGGAGGGTCGAGCCAGTAGTCCCCGTCAATTCGAACTTGTAGGATCCTCCGTCCATCTTTAGAAAAATATGCGAGCAAGCGTTTGAGATCTTCGACTGTAATGCTACTAAATGGGCTAGGCTTCCTATACGTGAATGGTGCCCGGTCGTAGACATTATGTCCTGCGCATTTACACATTCTGTTTCTCAATTGACGTTCGTGGACGATGTGGAAATTGTTAAAGGCAGGTTTTCCTGTCCGGTGTTCAGCGATGATGTGGAATGCTTGAAGGCGGTTTCTTGGTGTGCGCAATCTGGCCTCGATATCTGTTCGACGGATTGTTTCAACCATTGTGTTACGTTGTTCCTCGTCTGTCCATCTAACGATATTGTGCACAAGATATGGTTTAAACGATCTTTGTGAGAGTGATGCAAGTACCTCAGGCCATCGTCTTCCCCGTCGATTCGAACAAGTTTGGGAAGGTGTACCAGGTCGAGAAACTGGAGTATTTCCATCATTATATTGAACACTGATTGCACTGGTGCCAGCTTCAGCCTCATCCTGGCTGCAAATGATAAAGTTGGTGTCGTTAACGGTATAGACGTTATCAGTTGCTGTTTGGATGTTGGTAACTTCGGAATTTCCTTCTTCCTATTCCTCGACAGACGTTCCAAACTCTTGTTCTTCGTATTTTGGCATTTAGGTTTTATCAGAACACTATTATCTACCTTTGGCACATCGGTGATATCGGTGTCTGCGTTGTCGGTAGAGTTAGTACCCTCGTGTACTATTTCCATATAGCCGTCTAGCCGTTTATTTTTGTTGCACAGTTCGATTTCCTTCACTAATTCTGCTCGCGCTTGTCCCTCCTGTGATATCGTTAGATCAGACACACTAATCGACACTTAAACAATATAATTGTATTGTTGCCCCTGTAATAGAGCCGTTATATATACACAATTGTTTTTATCACTATATTGTACAAGTGTTTTTATGAATTTATTGCATCTGTCTAAATATGTATTATCGGATGATAAGTATTGAGGTCATTGGTTACGCACAAGTTAAACAATGTACACTTGCGACATACACTCCACGTGTATGATATCGTATCATTCATAACCTTCGTGATCGTTAACAGCATGCCGCCTACCAACCCAAATCAACAAATAACTTTCTAATTTATTTGCGCTGCCTAACCACCTAATTAAAACCAACAAAACAATAAGTATTCCTTGTAAAAATAAGCATTCTACTAGTCCAAAATTCCGGAATCATATTTAAACGCAGATTTTTTTTAAATCAAATATTTCGTGGTGGGTTATATTTGATGACGTATAATCCAATGCGAGCTCTATAGGGCCTACACAAATATTTTAAAACAGAATATTTTATCGGAGTTGATATGTTCATCTGTATTAGGCCTACTATAGGTATGTTTCGACGCAGTGAACAGTATCACGCTTCATAGGAATAAAGCATTTCATACACGTAATAAATTACGGAACCCAGTCAAGTAAAAAGGGTATTCGGTAAGCCAAATAAATATGAGTAACAGTTTGGGTGAATCTTTTTTATATAAGAAATATTTATTAGTTACCGTGATTTAATGGATAATTCTCTGTAGACGCTGAAAGAACTACTCCAGTCAAGTATCTCTAGAGAGGTTTACAAATATCAATATAATGTTTGAAGTACTGCTCGATATTTATTTCCACATTAATTCTATTCTGCACAAAACCCACGTTCGAACGCTATATAAACTGTTTAATTTATAAATATTGTGTACATATACCTGATGTCAAATCCAACAGTAGTATTTTCTTTGAAAACTCAAACCAGAGAAAAATATTTTAGATGAAGTAATGATAGTAAGATATTTTTAATATAGGAAAATATGGCATAAACATATATAACATGGAAACCACCACAATAATTGTGATAATTTTGTTAACAAAACTGTTAAATACTTTTGCAAAATAAAATTTCTTACATTTGACAGCCTATTTTATCCTGGACGTTTGTTTCAGTTTCCTAATACTACAGCGTTAACTTATTATAATAGTCCCCAATATTATTTGCATTGCAATAAAGGTTAGTTTTATCAAGCTGTGTTTAAATATTGGATTCACAAGTATTACATAACTTGCACTTCCAGCTTTATCACTTCCAATCTTGGTAATAGCGTCAAGTTGTTATAATAGTCCCCAATATTATCAGCATTGCAATAATGGTTAGTTTTATCAAGCTGTGTTTGAATGTTTGGTTCACAAGTATTACATAAAAGTTGCACTTCCAGCCTTATCATTTCCATTCTCGGCAATGGTAACTTTCTTTGGATCTTTGATACGAAAAAAGTACTCTCAGTTAAATATATATAGGGCAAGCTATAAAATTGTAATATTTCTTCTGCACTTAACCTATATTTGAATGTGAATGTATGTATTTTTGTCAATACAAATTGCCCGTTTTAGCTATATAAATACTACTATACTTAAACTTCAAAACATTATCAGCATTAGAAACGAAATTAGAAACGAAAGAAAGAGTTTTCTTTCTTTTCTAGAAATTCATTCGTTATTGCATTGTTTAATCTCTCTCTCTCTCTCTCTCTCTATATATATATATATATATATATATATATATATATATATATATATATATATATATATATATATATATATGTATGTGTGTGTGTGTGTATCTGTCTCTCCATACTTACTTAAATATCGAATTGTTCTCACGGTTTTAATAACCATGGCGTTAGTTTTTTTTTATTTCCCACAAACAATAAACCTTGATTTTAACAAAGATAAACTATTTTTAAAAAAGTATCAAAACAAAAGTAACTCAAAAGAAAAACAATAATCGTTCATATAAAAATACTGGTAAGGAAATTGTAAGTCATATTAACCTAACGTAGCAAACTTTGTAATAGATACCCAAGTGACTCAATACATCTTCAATCTAACTTTGTTAATTGCTCTGAGCATAGTTTTAATATAATTCGCCCCAATTTGGTCTGTATGAATATACGTTTACGACAAAGAGTTGGAATATTGAAGTTTGCGAAGGTAGAACAATAAGCACGTCACTCTGAAGCCAAGATATTCCAGCTTTAATTAGAGAAACCTACACCATTTAGACTAGTCGTGTGTTGTCTAAGTTTTGAATTAATCTTCCATGATATTTTATAAGTTCTATGAAATGTAATCGTGATAAAATTTGCTATTGAATTTATTTCCAGTTTTGACGACAAAGTCTAATCTTAATAAATTGTTTTAAAATGTTTCTTTATAATATTTTGAATTTTCAACCTTTTAATTTCCATTTATATGCAAAAACATATACCTGCAAATATCAGATAATTGGGTTACACAAAAATGTAATCCTACAGATATACCTATGGGCCTCTATAAAATTTAAAAACTAATATAAATCTCTCAGACAGATGACTTTTTTAAATGCTGACTCACTATAACTTTCATATCAAATCAACGAATTTCATTTTTTATATTGACCTTAACATATGCTATCAGAGTTTTACACTGAAGAATAAAAAAGAGCACGTTTACTGAGAATAAATTATAATACAAAAATGAGCTCCAGCTCTGGAACCACTTTATTTTTCTTTAAATAAAAAACAACTTCACTGGAATTTACTAATGAAGTCGTTTTAAATATAAACTATGTATAGCTTTAAGCATTGCATGATTTATATGAAGACACCACTGAAATGAATAATTGAAAACTACAAGACGGAGTCTCCACATTTTCATAGGATAATTTGTTAGCTCTTATACAGAAAGTATCGTAAATAATATCAATTGTAGATAGACTCGAGCACTTAAAATTATCTGTCTTTGCGACCCTCCAATATTTAATTCAGATTGTAACAGTCATAAAGTGTAAATGGATAAATAGGTTCATATTTTCAAACAGCCTTTTATTCTAAACATGAAATAATAGTTGTGTCAACTACAAACCTATTTTTTCTTCAAATTTGAAATATTCAGAACAATCAAAAAAAGGGTATAATCTATTCTTTAATGTTACAGTTCGATTAGGAGGAGGGCAGGAAAACTCAGGGTTATAAATTGAAGAGAAGGTTTAAGATCTACAGAAACGATTTACCACCAGCTTATATCTTTGATATTTCTAGAACGTAGAAGCTACGAAACGGAATGTTTTTATTAGGATATACGAGAAATATTCAGGTCTGTAATATTTACCAATTTTGATATACATCAAGAACAATCATGGTGATATGATATTAGTCATGCTGATATTCATTTGTTAAATCATATTTTTGTCTCTTACTTTGTAAATATTGTATTTATTTATTAACATTCCACAATAATTAATTATAAATATTATAAACAGGTTACAGAGTAACCACCCATTAGGTGTAATTGGAGGAAGGACTGAAGTGATAATCAAGTACAGTATCACCATTCCCACGTCCTGGGGATAGAATTTGCTACGATGTAAGTTCGTACGTATCTTTTACATCCAAAGAATAGAAACCCTCCACAGTCCAAACTAAAGCGAGATGACTAAATTGGGCATTTCTTCAGCCTCGGTCGTAAGATCCAGATGGGCTACTTTACATGCAAAACACCTTTTGTGGCTCCCACTTACCATCACATTCACGTTCAAGCTAATTATTTTATGAAAATGCATTCTATATCGCAATGGAATCAAGTTGATATTGGACTCTGTTTATTGGAGGGAAGCCAATTGCAAATGTCTAAGCCATACCGACAGTGGAGAAGATATTTACGAATCGAATGTTTTAGTAACATAGGAATTGTAGCATATTTATTCTTTGATTATAGGGATTAATGTATATGTATTAATGCATTTGTCAACATATATTACTCTTTATAGCACTGGCCAATTACATAAATATATATTTCGAGCATCAGGATGCTATGATAGATAATTGAAAATATATTCTATCCTGTGGACTATTAAGAGACATATAATAAAATTAAAAGTTAGTTTTTGCAGAGTAATTCTTAATTTTTATTTGTTTAAAAGTGACTTGTAGTTGAAAATATGTACAACAAAACCCAGACATTAACTCTAAGAATTAAAAATAAAACTTTTAAATTAAAAAAAATAATAAAACATGAAATGGAAAATAACAATAATGAGATAAAACAATATATTTGTTTAACAATAAAATACCCAGAGATCGTAGAGATTAAATATAGAAATTAAGACATATAGAAAAATGACAGCTACGAGTATAATATCATTATGAAAAGCAATTGCAGACGTTTTAGGGCAGGTGGGTGTGTTTAATAAGATTCATATACAAGAAATGCTTTGTATATGTATATTATTACTTCTTGGCATTTTATTGAATTGAGCATTACCTGAAACACAATATTCGTGTTCCCTTAGGATCTAGATAACTTCTGTATTGTACAATTTGGAGCAGCCTATTTATATTTACGAGCTGAAAAGGAGTTCCGTTTTCCATTTTTTGTATTAAAGGAAAATATATATATTTTTATAAATGTAATACGTATTGCACAAATATATTGTAGAGAATTTAAAATGAGCTAAACATATATGTGCGCTAACATTTGAAAATATGTATACCCTAGTATATGAAATGAGGGATAAATTTGTGTTAAATTATCTTTCTTAAATGTTCAATATATAACCGTTAAAACAGTTATATAATACATTTACATGTTTTAATTGTTAATTATTTTTCAAAATGATTGTATAGCTATTTAGTACAACTGAATATTCTTCATAATTTTATTTCATCGTTTGAAATATAATATTTGTATGTAAATATTTGTATGTAACGGGTATTAGAAGGTAAAATAGTAAGACCAAAAAAAGATATTTGACACAAGTTCATGAATACACATAATAAAATGGAAAAGTTTAAAAAACGCAGATCTGTTTTGGTTTCATGTTACTGATAATTTGTATTTGAAATATATTTTATTTACAACAAAGTTTATTGATGATTGACAGAAGTCATTAAATATATAATAAATTTCAGGGTTACAAAATAAAAATATACACACAAATCTAATAAAATTTTGTAATAGCTTAAGTATGAGAATTAAATTTTCTATATTGATATTCTGAGAAAAATATCTTTTAAAATAAAGTGTTATATTCAAAATTCTCATTTTGTGTTATTAATTTATCATTTTTATATTTTTTGTAAAACTACTTTTTCAAACTAAATCGTTAGTAAGATAGATTCAATAATTAAAATAATAATATTTTGGGAGACATTTCGACGTTAGCAATAGGAAGATTCATTATCTAATCATAAATAAATTTCTGAAGTTTGTTATGATAAAACAAACCATAAATGTTTTCTATCGGTTCTCAAATTCACTGACAATTAACTGGCACGGGTTTAAGGATAACATAATTTATTTCCGTGGGTTCATGTTTGTGTTTATGTTATATTGTTTACATACTATTTTTGTAGTAAATGAGCGTCTATTACCCGAATAATTGGAAAATTGGTGCTATAATAATACATTTATTTTCTCAATTATTATTATAAAAAAAGAGGTTCTCGCGTTTTATAAACAAGACATATTTAGAAAGAAGAGCCGCTCTTATAATAAACTTTGCTAAAATGGCGCTTGTAAAAATTTCTTCACAGATATATTTATAATCAAATGAAAAAAAGATAATGCTAAGAGGGTAATTAAAAATATTTATACCGTGTTGCAAAACATAAATTACATTTTATTACAACCATTTTAATAAATCCCTAAGGATCAACCTTCTCACTAGTTTCGTAATAACATCTTTTATTAAAATTTATATTTCATTACAGGGTATGTGGTCGTTGTAAATTATTTATGTATGACCCTGCTTACTGGCCGCGCCGTTTTGCGATATCAGAATAAGGGGAGTCAATCTCGTTATAATTAATTTGTTACGACATTTTTTAGTTTGATTTGTATCGTTTTTTTTAAATAAGATTTATTTTTGCTGAAAAAATATTCCAAATCTTCGTTTTAATTCTACTTATTTATTCGAGTAGTTTTAAATAATTACATCTCTTTTCTTATATTCTCTTTTAAGATGACAAAGAACTGAATTTATGAATTTTAACAATGTATAGGCCTAATTGTTTCTAAAAGATTCAATGGCCACTGTTAATTAAAATTCGATCAGTAAATCTAGGGTTTAGGCTTGAAAATAATTATTATTTCTTATCGGTGCCAAAACCAAATAATCCATCCTGATTCTATAGCTATTACTTCAAAAATAATACTTGATAAACACACAACCTTATTCACAAACATTACTTTAGACTATTTTAGTAAGATTTTATTTCAAATGAATATTTTTATTAACCTAAAAATAATGATGTTTTCAATACAACAGCATTTCAACCCAATAATGTTACGTAAATGAAGTAATACGAGTATAATTATATTGCAATAACTTAGATTATGAAGTTTAACACATAACAATATAAAAATTATATTATTCAATTTTGACGATGACATAAATTTAGGTGTTGCCTTACGTCATAGCGTGATTAAATACATCTACGGATTAATAATTGCATCTGCAATAAAGTTAGATTTTATTATAGGCGACTGAATATTGGAGCATAAAAATTGTGGTATTTTCTAAATGAATTCAGTATTCCATTTGTATAAAATTCTTCATATGCATACGCACCATCTATCACATGATCACACTATGCATGAAACCAACGCTAAAACTAAGCTGGCAATTTTTCAACGTTTCAATGCCAGTTGTATTAGATGTTGTTATTATTATTTACTATATTTAAATATAAGTGAGTGAATGCACAATGAGATAAGTCATAGTATTTTTGAAGATTTTTTTTTAAACGTTTAGATTGATGCGCTATGAAGCGAGCTACATTTGGGATGGAAACCTTTGTAGGAGTGTACTTAACAGTTTCTTAAAGTTTTATATCAATGGGATGAATGGTGTATTATTGTAAAAAAGAGTATATAGACAGACATTCATCTACACACACACACACACACACACACACACACACACACACACACACACACAAACACACACACACACACTCACACACACACACACACACACACACACACACACACACACACACACACACACACACACACACACACACACACACACACACACACACACACACACACATACACACACACACACACACACACACACACACACACACACACACGAACACACTGACGCGGCCAAACATATTTGGACCCTCTCAGGGAGATAGTCCCCGATTTACGCGTTCCACACCTACAAACAACGTAACCACCGGTAAAACCGCGGTCAAAATATGATCCCACCCAACTTACCCTATCCTGGTAACTGTGGTGTGTCGAACGTGATATACCCGTGGATAAATCCCTGGACTTAAAAAAAAAAAAAAACAACCAATTTGTTCAAAGCCATTTATGTGATAATACGTACATTATCAACATTATTACTTATTACGTATTTATTACGTACTTATTAGGTACATTATTACGTTTCTATTTCAAACTATTTTCTAAATAATCTTTTTGCTAGTTTACCTAAATTATTTAATTTTACTCTTGTTGCTGGTTAGAAAAATTTCAGAAATTGTATTAGTTGATTTATAACAGAATAGTTATAATATTTTTAATTAATTGTTGTTTTAACTTGTTTGTATTAAATTAAAACTAAAAATATAACTTAAAATTCGTTTTTCTTAAATATTTTACAATTCTTACCTAAATCCCATCAAATTTGTGTTATTTATTTTAATATTGATAAGCAGTTTTTTAAACATGAAATACATTGAATGGTTGATGAAGTTAAGAAATATTCATACAATATTATCATAAAGTTATCAATTAATTGGATAACACTATTATTTGCCTGTATCTACTTTTTATAGTAATTTCGTTTTTTTTTAGCTTTGAAATTACATACAAAATTTTACTTACTTATTTCAATACAACTGAAGAATAATTTATACCTATTTATATTATTTTATGTCCATATAATTATTTGTAGAAGTAACAGAAAAGATTACTTCTTGCGTCTTTGTGTTTAATTTTATATTTGTGTGCCCAAACATAAATCTGAAGTATTTTAGAAGCAATTAAACTGGATTTATATCTTTATAGTTATTCGATGATTGAAGTTTAATATACGTTGTATGGACATAAAATAAGTTAAATCTACTTAAGTACTAAATCATTTATTTTTGATTTTTGTTTATGAATTTGTTATTCTCCTACTTATATTGTCTTTAAATAAAATACGTTATTAATATTTTGATTACATAGTGTTTTGACTTTCTTTAACGTTAACTTGTTATAACTTGATGTTACTTTAACGTTATGATTTTAGAACTTGCATTTTATACTTGAACATTTTATATTTCATGACCACTACTTGTAATGCTATTTAAAAAAGAGTAATTTGCTTATATATTATATAATATTTGCTTATATATAATTATTGATTTTCAATAAGTAATTATGTTTTAATTTAAGACAATTTGAAACTATGATTTTTAAATTTACATATTTAATAAATTGTATTTTGCAATTAATATTCAAACTTGCCCCAAAAACGTTCACTGGGATCGTTCCCTAACCTTCTCCCTCCTGATGTTCCTGGAGTCTTTAATACTTTTTTATAATATTTTACATAGTGAAAAAGTTCCAATTCGAAAACCCTCTCTAAGTCCATTTTGGAACCTTTAGCATCCTGGAACTTCCTTCTGGATCTCCAGAAAACGTCTGTATCTCTCGAAAGCTGAAGTGCTATGCAACTGAAGTACATAGTACAAAATAGGGGTCTTAAATCAATATCTGGCAGGAATTACTTTGTCAATTTTTTCTTAAACGTAGTGCACAATAAAAGGTTTTTTAGGAATACCAGTTTTTGTTGATACACTCACGCGCGCGCGCACACACACACACACACACACACACACACAGGATATTTCTTTCAAAGAGAAATATTACTACTAAATTTGCAGTAATACATTAATATTTGATGAAGCGATGAATATATATAAAAATGTTAATTATAAAATGTTTCTGAAATGTTGAATGCTGGGTAGAGAATAATTACGTTTATTGGATCAAAGAGTTACACGCGATTAGCTGAATAATGGAGTAACCTGCTAATATAATTTATAGGTGCGGCGAATGTATCACTCCTTGATTTATGGGCATGCTTAATATGTGGGACTTCAATTAAGTGCTTGATTTGTCGTGCTGTAAAGATCCGTCCCGTATTATTGCGTAATTTAATTCTTTAACAAAATTTTATTAAATTGTGCCACAAATAACATATAACCTGATTTGCAAATATTCAAAAAAGGTTTACTTTTTATCTTCCATCTTCTATTTTTATTAATGAGTACACGGCTTGAAGATATAAATTATAGTTAAAAACATATTCTTCAGTTTTGTATTACAAATACTCATTGACTTACATACCATGAAGGATATACAATTTTTCTAATGGAAGAAAAAAAATTATAAAACTAGATTCTGCATTTATATAGAGTTATTTTAGTATCTGTATATTGCAGGAAATGTATATTGGCATTAAAAAGATTAATAAATAGGAATCTATTGAACAAATATTTTTTGTTTATCTTCCTTTTTCGAAACATAGGTTTATAATATTGTTATATCAATATTGTTGTTTCTATTACTGCTTATATTATGAGAATAATAACCAATTAGCCCAAATTTTTAAAAATTGCTACAAAAATTTACTAAAAGAACTCTAAATGAGATAATTTGTTACCATCAAAACATAGTCAATAAAGTTTGGTATTAATTTAGTTTTGAAATCATATTACGAATAAAGTTTATGTTTTGGTATGTTAAAAATGTTCTTGCATCTTCAATATCTGACCATATTTTACATAATTAGAGCCTATCATTAAATTATACACAGTTATTTATTCATGTGTGTAGATTTGAATAGCAGTCATATTTCACTAAATACTATTCTAAAATTAATTATTACCTAAACATATTTCTTATAATTTTGTTTCTATTAGTCTAGAGACTAAGAGACACATCAGAAATATAAATCAGTATTGTGAATTATATATATAAAATGTAAAAATAAAATAAGAAAATAAAAGTAAAAAAAAACACCAAAGTTTAAGAGAATGTTTATAAATCTAATAAAACATATTATTGTAAATTAAAAATGTATTACAAAATTTATTAAATAAATGTAATGCATAAATGGTTTAATAAATGCTCCAAAATAAAGAAAAGTGTCAAGTGCGGGAATAAATAGTTACGAGTACCATAAAGAGCAAGTTACGATCGGCTGAGAATAAAAACAAGTCCAAGATGGACGAAGAAATGATCTACCTTCGAGCGCCCACGAAATCGAACTTGGATATTTTAATAATGTAAAATTTTATTAAACAGTATTAAAACCGGCACTAAAACCTATCAGTGCCGATGGTTGCAAGAACGAAGAGTCCAGAAAAATCAAGGAAAGTCACAGCTATCACATTGAATGTTTTTGGTTGGGCTAAATTTTAATAGAATTTAACCATTTATTTAAACTAGTAATAATTTCTTAAAATCATGTAATCAAATTTCTTAATACAAAAATTGAATCACGTGTTTAAAATGAATAATAAAGAATATATAAGCAAATGGCTATTTTTTAAACAGTAATAATAGTGGTGGTCATGATATAATAATTTGTTCAAATATTAAATTGTAAGTACTAGAGTCATAAGATCAAGAAATAGTAAGTTAATTTTTTAATAAAGTCAAAATCTATAAAGGTTCAAGATGAATATTAAAATAATTTATTTAGAGTAAATAACAGGAAAAGAATAAGAAAGTCATAAAAAATGCAATAATAGATGATTTAGCAACTAAGTGATAGAATTTATTTTATTTTCATATATACTAAATCTAGCATCTAGCATCAAATAACAGTAAAACTGTGAATTCAGTGAATTTGGTTCTAAAATCCTCAAGATTTATGTTTGGGAGCACCAATATAAATCAAATCCAAAGGCAGTAGGAATTACTTTTGCATGTTACCTCTACAATAATGTATATGGACATAAAATAAAATAAAAATATATAAATTCTTCTTCTTTTATATCTAAATATGTATGTAATTTTATGTGTAAAATTTTGAACTTTAATAAACCAAAATGTTCTCATTAGGACTTCAAAAATTAGAAACAGTTAAATAATAGCGTTGTCCAATTGAATATTGAACGTTATGATTATAAGAACTTAATAAAACATTAAAATATATTTCATAACTAAAGAATTGCTTATAATTAATAGCAAGATATAGACAAATATTTAATGAAATATAAAATTAAGAATTATATGATATTTTGTGAAAAGATAATTTTAATTTTTTCAAATAAATAACTCAAATTAGAACACACTAAAAGTTTTTTAAAGTGTTATTAAAAAAGTTATTAAAATTGCCCTGTGGTAAGCCAAGTAAATAAAATTTTACAAAAATTTTCCAACCAGTAACAAAAATGAAATTAAATAATTAAATTAAACTAGCAAAAAGATTTTTAACAAATATTATTGCAATAAGAAGGAAAGAGATAAATTTATAGTCAAACACAATTTTATAAGGTATAAGTATCACCTAAATGAGCTTGAATATTTTGGTTGGTCTATGGACTTGTCCACTGGCAGATCATGCTCGTTACATTAAAGATATCAGGATATAGTAAGTCGGGTGGGATCATATTTTGAACACAGTTGAACTGCGCGATTCGGCCCTTCAGAGTTCATCTAACCAAGTATAGCTTACACGAAAAACGCATAAATGTGGGCACATTGTTGGTAGGGTGTGGAACGCGAAATTGGGGGCAGAAAATTCTCCCTGAGAAGGTGAAAACTTAAGAGCAGTGTGTGTATGTGTGTTTGTGTGCGTGTGTGTGTGTGTGTGTGTGTGTGTGTGTGTATGTGTGTGTATATATATATATATATAAATATATATATATATATATATATATATATATATATATATATATATATATATATATATATTTATTTATTTATTTATTTATATACATAGGGTTTTTGTACGTGTGTGTTCTAACGGGCTTAACTTGAGAATTTAAGCGTTACAATTGAAATTTTAGATTTAAAAAATATACAATACAATCATATTTCAAAGAAAATTTATAAAGTAGAGCTAATTTTAAAAAAGGGAGTTTTTATAATTTTTTATTTAAAGAAGATATAAACAATGTTTTTTCCTGTTATGTGTGTGTGTGTGTGTGTTGTTGTTGCGGCCAAACCACAATACTTGCCGCTAATCTCGGGTCCAGCCCCTGCCACACCCTCAGCCATGTATATTTTACTTTCTACATTGACTTACTGATGATGGGTGCGGTATATCCGAAACGCGTCAGTTCAGCTACGGAAAAAACCTTCTTCAGGAAGCTCCCTTAAGGTATTTCTCAATTTTCAATAACTTGTTTACCTCGTCCATGGTACTGTCATTCTCCTCATAACGTCCCTCGATCTCATTGAGTTATTCATGGGGTCATCTTTTTTATATCCCCAAAGCTCTATTTTTTGATAATACGCCTCGTTAAAGTGATCAATTACCCTAGGCATACAAATTTGTGTAACCGTTTCCTTTTTGCCTGCTCTTTTAATTCTTTCATAGTGTGTGAACTGCGTGCTCCTAAAGCTCGTCGTCGTCACAATCTTTAGGACAATAGTGAATGGAACATTCCATGGTTCAGGTTTGTGCATTTTCATATTTTAACATTTATTGTGTATATAAACCTATATGACATCTTTGTTCTTTTTAACACTACCACAAATTTAGTATAATTTTATCTCAAGGTCCTCCGTAAAATTTAATGGAAGCATACAATACGACAAAAATATTCTGCATTATTTTGTATCATAAAATAATATCTGAATTTGACTTATTAGATTAAACGTTGGAGTAATGTAGATATTATCTTCCGAACAGGTACTATTGGTTTCCTATAGATATTTAAGTTGTTGAATATTATAGCCTTTAAAGGAGATGAATTCCTTAAATGAAATCTATATCGTTTTCATTTTGACTTAACATACACACTGCGATGTGTACCTATCCTGCGCACGCGGACTCTTCCTCTTTCTGGCCGTTTTTTTCTTCTGGATGTTGCTTTATCCCTACCACTTAATTATTTAGTTGTTATCTTTATTTTCTACTTCATTTTCAAATTCGTCTAACGCGCTTTCTACTTTATTTGTTTTTAATACAGTATCTTTCTAATAAATTTCGACTTCTAACTAGAAAGCTTCTAGTATTTGTTGTCTCTCCTTTCTTTCCACTTCATATTCTTTTCGTGTTTTCTCTCTTTCTTTTCTCTTTCCGCCTCCCTTAATGCATTTTCTTATTCTATTTCCCTCAATCTTTTTTCATCTTTTTTTCTATATCTATTTCTTGTTTTTCTTTTATCCTTCTCTCTTTTCTCTGGCTGCCTTCTCTTCCACTCGTTCACGTTTCTCCTTCTCCTTTTCTCTTTCTTCTTTTTCTTGTCTCCTCCTTTCTTCTTTAAATTTTTTCTCATTTTTTTCTTCTTTATCTTTTTCCTTCTCAGGTTTTAAAAAAAGCTAGTAATTTATCTACATCTGTTTTCAACATAATGATATTGTATTCTGCTATATATAATTTTAACTTCTTTTTATCACTTTTTAATTTTTTCTAATCTTTAATTTTTAAAGCTCAGACGATCCGTTTCGATGTCTGCATTCCGTCTATTTCGCGGCTAACATATATTCCTTCTCGGCTATTTGTTATTATTATTATTATTATTATTATTTTCGCCCATTTATTTAATTATTAATTTTTTTTATTTTTAAAAAAGAAATGGGGTTTATTATTTTTCAAACCGCATCCTGCCACAATCTACCATCCGGCTCCTGTAGCAGCAGGATATTTCACCCGCATATATTTTCCGCTCTACATTGACTCACTGATGATGGCTGCTGTATGGGTGAAACCCGTCAGTTCAGCCGCGGTTAAAATATGATTTCACCCGACTTGCCAAATCCTACTACCTGTGGTGCGTCGAACGTGATCTGCCGGTAGATAAATGCCTGGACTTCATTTATAAAACCAACCATAATGCTCTATCTCATTTGGATAGATTTTAATCTCATTATTATTTATTTTATGGATATTAAAATGAATATAATTATTTTTTATTGCATAAATATTTAATATTTTTTTAACTTCATTTGGAATGTTTACTTTAATTCTTTAAAATAGTTGGAAAAATTCTTGAAATTTTATTACTGTTATGCCACAGGTTAATAATAATAATTTTAAAAATTTTGTAGTTTTAACTTTATTTTTAATTAAATTGAAATTTAAGCAATACAATTTTAAAATTAAATATTGACAATTTTATCTCAAATATTTATTTCATTTTCTCTTAACGAAAGCAGTTTTTACTTAAAATTAAGTGAAATAACTTATGATGATTCTCAAATGTTCTTCTTGTTTTGATTAAAGTACATAAATTATTTTTCTTAACACAAATTTATACAATTTACAGCTTTAAATAGAATATGAGAAATATTTATATTAACTGGTTTTATTTCATGTCCATTATTTTATTTTTAGGAGTAAGGTCAAGTTAAAACTACACATGTTAAGGCAAGGTGTTTAATTACAACTAAATGATTTTTCTTATTCTATCACTTATTCTCTATTTACAACTCAACTTTAGTTGTTTATGTCTTCGTCACATCCACTGCATTTTCTGTTTGTAACTTAAAACAAACAGATCCATATTAAAAATTTATTTACTCAAACTTTCACTTTTCCTTAGGTTGTTTGTGTATCACTCTCACTACTGACAATTCATCATTTTATTATTTTCTTTCTCTTTAAATTGATTTTTTTTCATACCTTAAACATACAAGCAAAGACAGTAAAATACTTTCTTTATGCTTTAATTTTATTTAGTAGATCATAGTGTTTTTTTTGTTTTTGCATTTATTATCATACATTATTTTTCATTGCATTTTTCAAATGATATAAATAATATTGATTTATTAATTGTTTTATTAAATTCTCATATTAACATTTATTTAAATTATGTTCCTTATTTTATAATAAAATACATCTTGCTGTTCATAACTTTGCAGGTAAGATTAGAATTGATTTTTTGTAAATAAACACCCTTCCAGAGGGACTCATCAGATGTGTAAACTGCTGTTCTCAAGTTATCTTCTAGCAAGGTCAATGTGCCTTCGATAAGACATAATAACTCTGGTTTCTTGAGACTATTCTCAATGCTACTAATGCTGTAGCTGTAACTTTCTATTCCTTTTCATTGTTTACTTAAGCTTTAAAGTCCTAAGTTACCATTCTACCTATATTAGATTTCGAATATCTGACCTTGCACCGATTTATTTCCAATCCCTTTTCAATAAACTAAGCATGTTGGCCACTGGTTGTGTATTTGCCTTATTGGTCTGGAAATTCGTTTGTTATTCTATTTCTGCAATAATACTTAAATCAGATATCCAACAAACATTATTTTATTCTTGAACTTAGTTTTTCTTGTTTGAAACTGATAAAACTACCTGTTCGTTGAAATCTTAGTATCTAGATAAACATGATTTCTAACTTTCTGCTCTGACAATTTATTCATTTTACGAGTATCTTTAAATGTTGATCTTGTTTAATAGATTCTTATGATCTTTTTTAAAATTAGTTTACTGATACATCTAACCCCTGTTTTTAATGTTAAGGGTATGCTTATATTTCGTAGTCTTTCCCAGTTTATTACTGAAAACATCCCTAAATCCATTTAATAAATTTTGCAATTTTTGTTCACGTGTATTGTTAAGGACTAATTGATCATTTTTTATATTTTTTATTTCATAAAATAAAATATTCCCCTGGATATAGTGAGTCAAAGTGTTAAATATCAGTAAGTTATGTTTTTAAAATAAAATTTTAGTGACTGGTTCTCTGAGAGAATTTGTCTAATCTTCTTGTTTCAAATTTTACCTGCGTCGGCGTTCTACGGTAAGTGTGGATCCAGAAGAAAACAACGGCCAAAAAGAGGAAGAGTCCGCGTGCGCTGGATAGGTACGCATTGCAGTGTGTGTGTTAAATCATAAAATGAAAACAATATAGATTTCATTTAAGGAATTTATCACTACATCTCCTTTAAAGGCTATAATATTCAACAGCTTATATACAGCTTATATACAGATTTATATTCATAAATTTTTAATATATATTAAATTTAAATATAAATAATCTTGTATTTGAGTAAGCTTAGTTGTTTTTGATTATTAAACAAGAAAACATATTATATGCAGATGTAAGTTTGAATGAAATACTTAATATATAATGTATTTACCAATAAAAACAAGGCAATGCTCTCACATTTTTGTCATCAGTATTGTTATTATTAAGAGGTTCGTTACAGTAAATTATTTTAATATATATATTTCGATATATCGGGTATATATTTATTTTATACACTTTATTTTTATATATCTGAGAGGTTGAGTCAAGATCATCTTCAGTGTCTCAGCAAAAATTTCTACATCACATTTTTCATATCAAATAGTCGAACAAAATCAATGGAATCGTACAGATTTAATAATTTCTTACGTAACGTGTAAAGTTTCATTAAATGTCGTTAACGGAAAGCAAAACTTCTTGAGCGCCATAAATTTAAATGTGGGCTGAAACAGTTGTGGAAGGCATAGAACGCTACGTGTCGTTGCAAACTTATTCTAACGTCTGCATTTAATGTGTGTTGCCTAATGTTACGGCTACGTTGTACATACGAGGTTACGAAGCGAACTCTCATTTCAAGTGGATCTGATTCAATAAAAATATTTCTAATTAATTCGTCAAAGCTAACGGCAATTTCAGATTTATTTATTTTTTTATCTACGTTACTGTCTACGTTTATTTCTTACCAGAATATATTATTTTGTTTTTTTGTGTGGAATTGTGAGCAAAAAACTGTATATTACGTTTGCTAAAGGAATGTAATTCTAACCTAAAATCGGTAAAACTTTTCCTATTGAAGCGAGCAAGACAGATTTAATGTCCTCAGAGTGATAACAATCTTTGACTAAAATTTGCAACTGGCTCATAAACATGATTTGAATGAGGTCGTTATCTGTGTTAGGATCCTAAATGCATTAAAATTTTTATTATGGCTACAGTAGTTTGATCGCATAAATATTATTTGATGAAATGTCTTTCGCAATAGAATGAAATGTGTTCCCTTTTTTAAAGAGAAATAGATTTTACAAAGCTAGGAATGATTAAGAAATGTTGGATTGAGGAATGACGAAGTATTGAGATAAACATCAAAGGAAGCGAAACAAACAGTATTAAAATGGTAAAAACTTTTGAGACAGGATATTACTTTCTTGTAAACGTGATTTCCTCTCCTCTTAAATGGAGAAATATTCCCTCGTGAATTACGTTTCGCAAAAATGGAAATGGATATAACTTGGGCAAAACATTATAAAAAGATTTTAAAGCAATTACATCTTAAGAAACGGAAAAATCTAATAACCAATGTCGTTTTAATAAAATATTAATCCAAATGTCATTTTAAAAGTTATGGAACCTTTTGCTTGTTGCGATAATCGATTGTCAATTTAGAAATTTGATAGAGTTTTTAAAGGACATTTGAGATAAAATAAAGGTGATTAAATTGTGAAACTGACATTTTAATCTCCCATAATTCTTATCTGATTATTTTAAATACAGTATGTATTTGGCGGTATAAGACCTATAAAGTGTATTTCATTTTTTAATTTGGACTTTAAAGGAAAATATGTTATCTCATTTTAAAAAAGAGAAAGATCAATCTAGTAACTTTCTCAACAACTGCGAGTACCTTTCAGCGAGTGTAGTGTTTTATAGTTCTCACGTTCATTTCTTCATATCTAATTGTATTCGCTTATACGGAAGGATATTTTACTTAATGATGTTTTTAGATGTTAAAGAAGGAATTTCTAAACTATAAAGCCTTCTTAGGTTAAATGTTGTATTGATTTGCCTTTCAAGGTGCTATTACAACAGTTTGAGTTTGGGCAGTCGGGCTCATACTTTACTTGAACAAATAGTATTAGTAACTATAAAAAGTACTTCCGAAATAAATTCCAGAGCAGACAGGTTTTAGAAGACCGTACTTTTACGCACTATAACTTAAATAATCAAGAAGAATATTTTACTTAATGATGTTTTCAGATGTTAAAGAAGGAGTTTCTAAACTATAAAGCCTTCTTAGGTTAAATGTTGTATTGATTTTCCTTTCAAGGTGCTATTACAACAGTTTGAGTCGGGCTCATACTTTACTTGAACAAATATTATTAGTAACTGTAAAAAGTACTTCCGAAATAAATTTCAGAGCAGACAAGTTTAAGAAGACCGTACTTTTACGCACTATAACTTAAATAATCATATTCCGTAGATATTGTGGGAGGTAGAATACGTAAGGCGACACTATTCAAAAACGTTATTGTTATAAATACACTAAAAAGTAAAAAGGTATTTAATATTTGTTTTCATCCGTACGAGAATGTTAATAGAATAAAGACTGATAAGCATGTGCTACAACAGAAGTCCAAATAAAACCAAACATTTCACCTATTGTAAATGTCGAGATAAGGTAAAACTGAATGATTACAGAAGGATAAAGTTATTAGAAAGAAAATAACTGAAATTAAAATAAGGTTTTATTATTTTTACTCGGTTAAATATTTGTATTCAGATTAATGTGTGAAATCGAACATTTTATTACAAATAAGTTAGGTTTGTTATCGTGTCTCCTTCTGAAGACGCTCACACACGAACACACACACACACACACACACACACACACACACACACACTTTGTTGTTTTGATTATAATATATTTATACTTTGGTTTAGTATAATATAACTTCGTGATAAGAATGCGCATTAGCCTTTTGAGTGAATTTGCCTATTTCTTTAGCAAATGGTACGAAAACCGCTTTGTATACCTATAATACCATTGTAAATATCAATCTATATAACATGGGTAATTATAATTACTATTAGGGGTAATAAAGTTTTTGGGAACCTTTGTTATTTACGTAAATGATATATTTCTAACTGTAGCCGTTACTATTGTATTTCAGTTCATGAAAACATTTCTTTTTAATTTTTATATTTGTTGTAAATGTTTTTATGTAAATGAAGGGGTGATAGTAAATCAGGCAACACCGAGTTCCGGTTTTAACCTTTGTTTATAAATAAGATGCTCTATGTGCCATCAGTTAGGTGTAAACCACTTCAATTTTTACTTATATATATATTGGGCATTTTTTCAAGTTGTGCTGTAGGTTATTCCTAAATATTAGAATGTTGTATAGAAAAGATTTTACAAATATTTACTATTTTATAAACAATAGGTAGAATTTATCAATATGAGTAGCATTCACTTTTACTTTTGAGTTTGTATAATATTAGAGACATGTTTGATCAAGGGCAGGTTATTAGTTTCAAATGGAGTAATAAGCTAGAGAAACTTCACCGCACAAAAGCCTTATCAGACCGTAGATATAGGAAGGAAGGCGTAAACTAATTCGATGTGGTGACTAGGTCCATGACCTAAGCATTGCCTCTACTTTGTTTAGCCTTTGCAAACAATTACAATCAGAATTTCAGGTTAACTAAGTACTACACAAAACAAATGTGGTTTACTAGAGGTGTAATAGTTTAAATAATTAACATGCTTTCAGTTTATAAAGTTATTTTTTCTAAATTATTATAACTATAATGTTTTGTAATTTTCTAAGAAATATACATGAAAAATAAACCAGAGCGGGTTTGATGAGATTATTTTTAAATCAGAAAGGCAATAAGAAACGTTTCAAATGTATTCGAAAAAATAAAAGTAAAAGTGTTTTGCAATAGTTTATTCCTACATAACATATAACGAAAAACGTAATTTAATTTTTTAGGTTAAAAATTTAATAAATTTTGATTGAATTAAATTTTTAATGGGATATGGTAAAATATTTCTATCTTTATCGCAAATGATATCGAAGTTTTAATACGATATATTAATATCATTGATTTACAGAAAAATTTTTCAATTCTGATATGATGTTAGTAAGAATATTAAATTATAATTTGTAAGAAACGTTCAACTTTTTGTGAATGTCATTCTATTTTTAAATTAAAACATTAAAACTAAAGTGGAAGTTCGTATATTTACTCATTTTATATTAAAAATATTATTTGAAGTCATACATTTGTTAATTATGATTTATTCCGAAGAAAGAATGCCTTTCTAGTGGTCCTAAATCTGGCATACGTATTCTCTGGGGTAGCTATTAAATAAAAAAAGGTGTTTCTAAATAAATTCATGTTTCAGTTACATGTACATTATGATACTTGACCAAATTATTTGCCTACGAAGCACCCAAAAGTCATTTTTATCCTACTCTTTATCATAATATTTACATATTACTCTGTAACGTGATGTTTACAAATATATTTCTGATTATTTTTTTGAACCTTATAATATACTCAGCATTGTTGCAGTTTAAATGACAAATACAAATATGTTCAATGATATTATTTACATAGTTTAATAAAAATCAATGTTCCTTTAAGAGTCAATATATACATATAGCTAATTTAATGAGATGTACAATAAAGTATTCTATTTTAAATGTAAACAACATGAATTTTACTCTTAGAATTCCCTTAGATAACATAAATCAAATTTAAAATGTATTATTTTAAAGTAATTAAAAAACGTATTACTTTAAAACCACTTAAAGAACTGTAACTATGAGACTAAATACAAGAGAGACAAAACAGACTCCACTAGCTTAGTCGAACAATAGAAATAAGAATAGCAAAAATACTTGAGTAGAGAAATGATGTATGTAAAACCTACATAGGAGAGCTGGAAGTAAACAATGTAAAAAGATAGCAATACAAACATTATTAGATATTTATATTTTACTAGAAAAGCGGATTTCATTAATTATGACCGATGTTTAGTATCTACAATGACAGCACCCTGTAAAAATAATAACTGCACAAAAAATGTGATGGTACAAAGTTTCATTATTTCTTATTATTACAAATTTTAAATACACTTTCTACATTCTATATTATATATGTCACAAGCGACACATCGGCACTGCTTCTTCAACAAGAACAAGAACACAGGCCTCCAGTTTTGCCAATCGAAATACAGAAAATTCCCACCGACCAGCACAACAGAAAACTACCTGCTGCGGTTGACCGGTGAGAATGTCTCGAACATGTTGGTCGTCCCTACATACGGCCGAGCATGTCCGTGTTGGACAGCGCCGGACCGATCATGCTCGCCGGGTGGAATGCTCGTAGACCCCAATGTAAGCATGTTCGCCTCCAACACCGTCGCAACCATGCTCGCGAACCCGTGTATAAGGGGGCTTTACTTACTAAAGTGTAAAAAACGAACACATAAGTTATCATAGGCTTATTAGGCACAAAAAATTGAAGTTGGTACCGCATGCAAGTCTTGTATATGTTGTTCCATCAAATCCATCAACTTTTGAATTGCTTATTTTCCCATAAATTATATTGAACCAGAGTCTTGTCACGAAAGAAACATGTCATGTGTTTGATATTAAGAGAGTATGCATGACGATAATTGATCTTTGTTCTCCGAAAAGACCAAACAATATCAGATATTGTCCGATAAAAAATATGTGATTGCATATTTTTCGTTCAGATTAGGAGATTGCGGACAATTTATCCTTCTTTGAATAATTTACATGGATTGTGATTATTGTAGATGCTTATAAATATAAGTGATCATATTTCCTTAAACCTTTTGTATCATAAATTTAATAAATTCCTTATATCTATAAAATAAGAATATTGAAGAAATGAATGAATACGCTGTACTTATATCACAATTAATTATTGTACATGCCAAGGTGGTTCAACATCATATAAAGCCAATTTATTTGTCCCTTTCGGTATGTTAAACATGATTTTATGTATTCGGCTCTGACTTCAGAATTTTATGGGGAATAAGGTTATTTATGATATATTATGTTTTCGTTATGAAAAAATGATTTTTTTTTTTTAGTAAGTACAATATATATATGCGGTTTCCTTTTTTAAGTCGGTTTTGTTTTCTTTTTAAATATTTTATTGGTAATGAATTATATTTATACGTTTTATAATTTCTTTAAAAAAATTTTTAATATATATAAATTATATTCGAGCTGGCTTGTGAGTAAAAGTTATAATTAAAGAAAAAATATGCTACAACTCACAAATATAAAAACTTTATTTTCATACGAGTTTCAACGACAATTTGTCGTCATCCTCAGTGATGTAACACAAATCAAATTAAACTTGACTAAAAAAAAAAAAAAAAAACTAAAAAAACCTTAAACATAACCTATAAAGTTTTAAACAAAAGTAAAAACCAGATCTGGGAATTGTCAAATTTACAGCCACAGCTACTAATATATTACATTAAATAACATATGATAATTATAAATATTTAATTTTGATGAGCCTATTATATTAGTAAAACATAAAAAATAACAAAATTATTTAAATAATTTAAAAAATTTAAAAAAGATATTAATTAACATTAAATTAATTTAAAATAATATTGAATTTTTAATTGGTCCTAATTCATTATTATCAATTTTATTTTTATTTCTATTTATAAATAAAGTTTCCCATATATCAAGAAATGCTTTTTACATTATTGAAAGCAGATAAAAATAACGCAATTGTTAATATGGATAAACAAGAGTATAACGAAAATGTGGAAAAAACCATCAATGAAGGACCATACTCAATATTACGTAAAGATTTTATTGGGAAGTTTATAAGTAATGCAAATGATACTTTGAAAAAATGTACCCGTCTTATTAATAATGAACTTAGAAGAAGATTAACAGTACACAACCCACAAACACCAAAATTATATTGTTTACCTAAAGTCCATAAAGAAGGTAGAAAATGCGACTAATATTATCTGGTATAAATTCACCAACATATTTAATAGCAAAATGGTTAGTATCACGCCTACAAGAGCAAGGCCCACCTCCTTCGTATATGGTAAAAAATACTCATGAATTTGTCGATAAAGTAAAAATTTCTTTACTATGAGAAGAATATTTAGTTTCATTTGACGTAGTACCTCTTTATCCAAGTGTACCAATTTCAAAAACTGTTGATTTAATTATAAAATGGCTATAACAATTGAATTTAGATGTGAATGAAATTGAAGAATATATATTACTTATTAATTTATATATGGCGCAAAACGGGTTCCAATTCAACGGTAAATACTATGCACAAAATGATAATACCGCCAATTTGAAATCCATTATAAAGTTTCTTAGCAAATTTTTTATGGGATATTTTGAAACGAAAGTTAAAGAGAAGATGGCCTATTTTCCTAGTGTATGGGTACGTTATGTTGATGATATGTTTGCAGTCTTTAATAAAAAACATAGCATAGAAGGTTTTTGCAACGAACTTAATAGCTTTCATAAAAACATAACTTTCACCATAGAAATAGAAAATGATGGAAGTTTACCGTTTTTAGATGTCCTGGTCTCTAGAATTAATAACAATTTAAAATTTAACATACATAGAAAATCTACACATACAGATAGATACATAACCAAAGATTCCTTTCATTCGGAAATACATATGAGAGCAACTTTTAACTCTATGATACACAGGTTAATTACTCTACCTCTTTCGAAAGAAGATTATATAAAAGAATTAAATTATATTTACTGTTTAGCAAAATTTAACGGATATAATGAATCATTGATAGATAACATCCATAACAAAATGAAAAGGACGAAAATTAATAATTCAAGATGCACGTTACTAAAAAATAGAGAGGAAAGAAAATTGATTAGATTAGCTTACCATCCAACTTTATCTAACTTGGCTAGAAAAGCTTTGGAGAAGGACAGTAATGTAAAAGTAACGTTAGTTACAAGAAATCTGTTAGGGAACCAAAAAGATATAATAAAAAATGAAAATAAATCGGGAATTTATAGTTTGCAGTGTGATATGTGCCAGAGGAAATATATTCGACAAACTAAAAGAAACATACTAGTTAGAGCAAAAGAACATTTTCCCATTTTAAATATAATAGGCCTGAAAAATCAGTCATGGCAAAACATTGTTTGGACGAGAAACACAAATTTAAAAATAAAAATGTTTTCCTTTTAAAAAATTTGATAAATTTCAATGAATTGGATGCATGGGAAACTTTATTTATAAATAGAAATAAAAATAAAATTGTTAATAATGAATTAGGACCAATTAAACATTCAATGTTATTTTAAATTAATTTAATGTTAAATAATATCTTTTTTAATTATTTAAATAATTTTGTTATTTTTATGTTTTACTAATATTATACGCTCATCATAATTAAATATTTATAATTATCATATGTTAATTAATGTGATTATATTAGTAGCTGCGGCTATAAATTTGACAATGCCCAGATTTGGTTTTTACTTTTGTTTTTACTTTTGTTAAAACTTTATAGGTTATGTTTATTTTTGTTTTTCTTTTTAGTTAGGCTTAATTTGATTTGTGTATCATCACTGAGGATGACGACAAATTGTCGTTGAAACGCGTATGAAAATAATTTTATTATATTTTTGAGTTGTAGAATATTTATTCTTTAATTATAAAATTGTTAATGTTTTAACAAAATATAATATTGTGGTACTTCAAAAAAGAATCAAGAAATAGTTAATATTTCATAACACAATTTAAACGTTAGATTTTACATTTACTTATACCTAATTACTAATTGGTTATTTAAAGAGTTTACTATAAATATATTACTATCAATAGGTAGATATAAATTGTTGCATTATATAGAAAAGGAAATAAATAGTGCGCGCTATCCACTAGTGACCTCAGTGCAACAAATTAAATTCCGATTTGCCGCAGTGTCCAGTTTTTATTCATAAACGACAAAGTGTTTACCCTGTGGAAACACACGACAAATATGTATTTATCAGGTTACCATCGGTTGTGAATTCCATATATGTTGTTAGGAACAACAATTTATAAACCTTTTAGCCACGCTATTACAACAAAATGCTTTATACACTTAATAAACAATTTGTGTTACGTAAAAATAATTCCTTATTTTTGTTCAACCTATAAAATGTTATCTGATATCATTTTAGAAATTTATGAATTGAAATATAAAAAAATTATGTAAACGTTTAGACTGAGAGCTTAAAAAAAAAATATATTTTACCAAAACCCAACAAGTTTGTTAGACCACATGCTGATACGTTTACGTAGTTGGTGTAACCAACTAGACACGAAAATAATACCAGTCTTTAATAAAAGGTGAATATTCTACTGGTTTACATCAATATTATAATTACTAATCTGTTTCCAAACAGTTTCACTTTACAATCGCAAATAACTGTAATTCACTATAATCGCATTATAATTCACATTAAATCTGTTTATTTAGGTCAAACACCATAAAGCAAACAAATTTCAAACGCAAAACACGAACCTCAAGCAAAACTCTACTGTTTATAAGAGTGTCATTAAGTGGGTAGTTTAGTTTCATAATTACCGTTGTTTGAGACGTTCTATTTGGCGTAATGCCAAATTCGATTCAGGCCAGGAGAATAAAAAAAGTATTTTCCATGGTGTTGGTTTAAAACTGTGGGAGTAGGTGAGCAAAAATTAAATTGGCTGCGCCTTTGTGCAGGGCGAATCTAATATTTAAACGCAAAGATATGTTTTTGTGTGACCTTACTTTATTTTAATTAGCGAGATCTGATTGGGATTTTATATATATATATATATTAAAAACTCTGATCCAGCATTGAAAAACAGGATATTCTACTGCAAGGGTTTATTTTGTTTGTACTTCCAATTTAACAGTAATTTTAAATCCTTGATAAAAACCCTAATTGAGTTTTGTGCAAATTTATAAAAATGTGATTTCCCACGCAGCTTAATAGACGCAATAATTACACCTTAAATGAAATTCTAGGCAATTTACATATAGGCCTATTTATCACAGTAAAAGGTATTTCACCTAGATTTGTATAACTAGACTCTATGTTCAAAACGTTGATGATGGGACAAAAGTAATTATTTTTTACCTTCTGCCCTCAATCTTTTATCATAAATGTGGACTTGAAGTTGTAAAAAACATAGGCCTAAAAACTTAAAACTTTTCTAATACTTGAAGCTAATAAATTCAATACCACACCTGAAATGTAAATTAGCCCAACAAACGTTCTTTCAAGAAAAGATTTCTTCTATTCTTGATTATTTAACCCACATATTATCAAGTAAACATAAAAAGTTGTCAACATTAAGAAGTTTGTAATATTATTTCTTTAAAAAGTAAAACATAATATACCAGATGTTATTGTCAAGAATAGTATAAAAATTAAGTTAAAATTTTACATTCAAGCATTACTATTAAAACACACACACACACACACACACACACACACACACACACACACACACACACACACACACACACACACTACAACGGTACGCGTACAACGCCCAACCAGCAAGCCAGTCACCACTCAGTTGTCCCGCGGCCGAATGTCGCCTCCCCTTACCCCCTCAGTTGCAAGAAAATATTTTGAAACGAGAAGTTCATAGCCAGAAATAGGATACTGTGCAATTACTCGTCAAAATCTGCCAGGGAACCAGTCACTGGACTTTAATTTAAAAAACCTAACTTGCTGAGGTATTACCCTTTGGGTATCCATTTCCCGGGGAAGGAGTTCATTTGAAAGCATCATTATACCGAAATGACCCTTTTTTTGTTTTAGGAGTGTGTAAAATATTTGAGGGAACAAATAGCCTAGTGTTTGGTTTCCAAGTTAGTAAAAATTTATTCTTATTTTATTTTTTAATTATGAATATGTAGCACATTTTGTATGTTTCTTATTTTAACTAACTCCGTAAAATTTTTAACAATTCTTTTTATTTGACTTTACTTTTTATCTTTTTTTCTAGCTAAAAGATTAACATTGTAATGTTAGTAGTAATTCTTTATCCCATTTAACCCTTTCTTTTAAACATTAACTATCATTATTTATTCAAGCTTTTCTCTGCTTCTACACTAACATCAAAAATTCTAAGAAACATTTTTTAATTATATTTAATGAAAATCGTAATTTTATTCTTGTTATATATAACTCTTTAATATAAAAAGAAAATTTACTTCATTTTCTAAATAAAGTTTTCTTTATTTTCTAAAACTCACTTTTAATCTCATTGAATTAACAATCCTTTTATTTGATTTTGAAGATTTGACTTTAATCCTTTATACAAAAAAAATAAATAAACAACTGATCTTTCAAAACATACATTTATCAACAAACCATTTTAACCCTTTATCTTTATCTGGATATCCTTCCAGAACTTATTTCAAACACAACATAATAATATTTTCTAATTCTACAAGTAATTAAACAAACATGTCTTATATCTAAATTTGAAATTCTTAAGCTAAATTTGATTTACTAGACCCACATAATCTTTCCTAAAATATTTAATTTCTATTATATTTTGTTGAATTAACATTCAACATAATTTACCTTTACTTTTAACCAACGAAATTTTGTCAATTTATAATTTTGTTCCCTTTTTTCTACTTCACTACGCTTTACTTTATTTTCAAATAATTTTGTAAACCATTTAATCCCTTTTAATTTTAATTAATTTCCACTAATTAGTTGTAACTTTTCACCTTTAGTCTAAACTACTATAAAAAGAAACATTTACATTCAAATAGGCCATATTAGTTGGTTCCTTTTGCACAAAGTTCATAACAAATGTTTACATTCCATTTATTTTTCTACAGTTATTTATATTTAAAATGCATTTAATTTCTAACTTTGATTTAATTTCTTTCTTTTCTAAACAGTTTCTAAATTTCTAGATTAAAATTTCCAAATTAGGATAAATTATTTTTATTTCAAAACTATAAAGCTTTTTAGGTGAGCTCCTTTATCTTGTGGTGGGACTTACCCCCACTGAATACTACCCCCTCTAATTTTTGCATTAAACGAAGCAACAAATTTACATTTTTGTATCTTTAAAGGAAAATTTATTTAATGTTATTTTTTTTAAATAGTAATCTTCCCCAAAAAGCTTCAATAAAAATTTTAATTTATTTGAAAAAGAGAGAAGCTAAAATCTCACCTTTCCACTTAGAATCTCTCTTCGGGCTAGGTAGATTGACTCGATCTTCTCCCTCACTCCTTGCTTGGCCATCTTGGATGTGTAGTGGACTCGTTCAACAATGTAAGCGTCACCCACGCCATCGTCTTTTTGGATAGCGTACTAGGCCGAAAACAACGCCCCCTCCACTCTCCGTCTTTAAATTTCTATTGTTCTGTTCATTATTTAGATTTAACTGGTTTATTCTTAAAAAGTTTTGTTTAAAATAGGCTAAATTGAAATTTAATTTTATTCGATTCACTTTTTAAAAATTTTGAAGCATTGTTTGATATTTCGTAATTCACTGACTCTATTTTCCCTTTACTATGTCTACCGCAAACACACAAAACTCTCGAAGACGCTGCAACACTGGTTTTAAATTTGGAAACGACTTTTAGAAGAGTTTCCTTCCCCAAAAGGATTTCAAAAACAGACGAGACTATATTTTAGCGATGTCACTATAGCTTTTAGTCCATCATGTTCTCGTTTTACTTTTCGAATTACAAACTGACTCTTGTAGAACAGAGCCACATGCCTTTACAGTTTGAAGTCCAAAGTAACGCTACCCTCTCCAGGTCGATTTTTAGTAACCGTCGCGGAGCGTTTTTTCTCGGCCCTGTTTTCAACCAATTACGAGGCTTCAAAAATGACGTAATTACGGTCAGGTGATGTATTCGTTTTAAACACTCTATTTTGGAGAGTCGTTGCCATGATATTGTTGTTATTTATAGTGAAAATAGCTATTTGTTAAAAGTATTTGTTTTAGAATGTGAAATAAACAATAATTTGCTTTGAATATTCTTTTCGCTGAAGGTTCAGGGTTTACATCTCCCAGTGAGCTTTATGCTTGGTGTGGTGCAACTGCTTTGCTTCCATATTAATATTGTCCAGGTTTGATGTAAATTTTGTGTTACTTATGAGTTTTGTGTATTGCTTTGGTGGAGAATATTCCTATTTGTATAGGTTAATTTGACATTTTGAATGTTTTTCTTAACATACTTCAAGAATACTTTTTTCAAGAAAACTATTTCATGCTCTGGATAATATTACAATAAAAATATTGGAAAGAACCCCAATACTACAAAAATAATCGAAAATAACAAATAAAACAAGTTACTTAAGATTAAACCCTTATGTGCATTTCGATGACCATGTCATCATCATCAGAGGGTCTTATTACAAAATACAATCTAGCACACAAGAAGTTACAAACTAGAATGAAATGAAACTAAAATGAGATCGTTATAGTTTGTAACTTCTTGTGTGCTAGATTGTATTTTGTAATAAGACCCTCTGATGATGATGACATGGTCATCGAAATGTACATATGGGTTTAATATTAAGTAACTTGTTTTAATTGTTATTTTTTATTATTTTTGTGGTATTGGGGTTCTTTCCAATACTTTTATTGTAATATATTGTACCACTGTGCTCTTGATATTGTGTTCTGGATAATATGTTTAATTTGATCCGATTTCGCTCATTGTAAATGTTTCAGGTAATTTATTATGAATCATACAAAGTTTGTCACACGAAAACGTTAGTTGTGTGTAAAACTTTATATGACAATGTGTAAATTTATTTGAGGTAGGAAACGTTTAGAAATTCCAAACCAAACTGACTCATTTCACCATTGAAAATAACACACGAAAATGTTTTATTTATGGTAATGAGAGATCCGTAAACAAGTTACTATTTCGATCGATATTTGTAAACATACTCGTATTCTACGTTAGAGGTTTAAATTGACAATATAACGTAATACATTATTTTAATGTGGAAGAGCTTGAGTTTGTTTCCGAATAAACAAATAGTTTGCTGAACCGAACCATTTAATCTAAAAATAAAATAGTATTTCCTAGTTCACAGTTAACCTAACATTGTCGTTCTAAAAACAAGACTGATAGGACAGAATTCGCTCTTATACACATCTGAGGCCTTTTAGGAATCTAATGAAACAAATAGTATCAGATATCATAATTCAAGATTATCAGAGGGGCTTATACAATTAAAAGACATTTACGGTCTTTTTCGTTCTTCTTCGAACTTTTAACTTGGTTTTGAGAAAAATTATAATATTTTATGTTACTAAGAATGTCTAACTTTGGTAGGTATAATATAGTAATAAATCTTTTATTAAAGAAGATGCATCAACCAATAAACTGTAATAGGAACTCTTGCACTTGTAAACTACGGAATTTAAAGGCAAGAGGAGGCGTCTTTATATATGCTATTTAAATAAAGGTTTGAAATGAAATTTTTAGTTTATATATTTTTCTAATATTACTTATTATAGCATGTCCAACTATCTACGCAAACATATTTTTAATAGTATAAATGGATACGTTGGAATAAGGAGCCAGCTTCAAACATGAATTTATAATTTCTTCAAGTCTTTAATCTAAACAATTAAACATATGTCATTAAGTAAATTACTGTATTGTTTAAATAAATGTTATGAGAAATAATGAAACGTACGTTATTACATATTTTACTTAGTTTATTCCTCTTTTTTACATTGTTTTAAAGTCAGACTTTGTCTCTCTCTATCTCTCTCTCTCTTTCTCTCTCTCTCTCTCTCTCTCTCTCTCTCTCTCTCTCTATATATATATATATATATATATATATATATATATATATATATATATATATATATATATATATATAATGAAATAGATTTATCCTACTTCAATTTAAATTCTTTTTTTCAACTATTTTTCAAAACATATCTTAAAAATATAGATATATTAAATACGGTTTAGAAAGTTTAGGCACATTCATATGCATGCCACATTTAGCCAAATTTGCTGAGCTCGGAGAATCGTAAGAAGTGCTCCTGCTATCGATCGGCCCTCTATTTGACGCGTCGCCAAAGCATAAGCTGATCATACTAAAAATTCAAAATATACTACTGGTCTATTTCTATTCAATTTATCATTGTAATATCAAAATTTAAAAAAAAATATTTTTCTTCAACATTATCTGAGTGAAACTCAATAGCAATATATTTTCTTTACTTTTATGTTTTCAGTTTTGTTAGACTGATAACATATAGAGACTACGAACAGCTCCACACTTCAATTACAGAAGATATTTAAGACAAAATTATAACCCACTTGCACAAGGTATATTTACTCTTAACATGATGTAGGCTACTAGACAGTGTTTTTAGCTTCATATGGATCATTTTCAGTGTTTTATTTTTATTGTGTGTGTTCATTTATATCAATATCTATACGATGTAGAAAATGTATATTGTATTTTTAGAATTTTAAAAAAATTCCATTTATTGTTTAATTTTTAATATTTGAACATTTGAGAACTTTTCAAAATTTTTTTAGTTTATACTTTTACGATTTGGTTACATTATTTTATTAAAAGTATAAGCTTTATATATATAGGCCTATGTTCGTGAGGAAAACAGTATTGCTAACTATAACCAAGCCACTTTAAACAAGTGTTGTTTAAATATAAATGATTTCGGAATCTTTTATTTACAAATAAATAACAAAACAAGTGATGACTAAAAATAGGACAAATTATAATTATATAAATCCACTGGGGCCTAAGGTTTAATATAAATAAATAAAACCTCTATACCACAAATAACTTTGTCATTAAATTAATACCTTAGAGGTTTTATTTATTTAAAATAAGGCAAATTAGTCGTTACTGTATTGTAACTGAATGGAACAAAATTGGAAATGTTATTCAGCGAAAATATGACTTAAAATATAATACACATAATTTAGTTTTACATTTAATTTAAAAAAATAAATACGTTACTTATATTCAAATTTACAAAACCATATTTTTGAAAAGTAATTACCATTGCAAATTTTGGTGATCAAAATGTACAAAAAAATGTATTATAAATTTTTGTATAGTATTAACAACTTGACGCTAATCTGGAGTAATGGGGAATTAAATAAATAAAGCCCCTTAACCACAAATAAAACTTTGTATCTATTCCCTATTCAACAATTCCCATGTAAACCAGATTTCTACAAAGGAAATTATTACCAACATAACGCAAGCTGTTATACTTTTGAAGCAGTAAATGCTATATTATGATTAATTAGTTACATAATCACCCTACTCACTTGCATTTATATTAAACGCCCTTAATATTCAACACCTCATTAAGAAACCTATTTCAGAAAAGTTCTTCATTATAGGTTTTTAACAGAGAAATAATTCTAAATGATATTTTTTATTCATGACAGATATTCGTACTTCATATTAACATATACAACAATTATTTTTTATATTAATTATTTTTAGAAATATTTAAAAGATTGTATGGGAAATAATTCAATGTTTAAAATATTATAAAAGATTAGCTTATAAAATTGAGATCATTCAACCTAATTAACTCCTCTATAACATAATTTGTGTATCAAGTTGTTTATAAGCTCTTTGGTTTATAACTAAGAATTCTATATTTTTGTCTGGCGTAGATTATAAGGTATGAAAAAATTAAACCATTTAATCGGGTTCAGCAGAAATATAAGCCAAGGGTTTTGTATATTTTTTCCTCAAAACCAAGATATTTATATCAATATCTTCTCATAAAGTACAATACAGATTTTACGATATTCTCTAACGATATTTATTATTTTATAGATACATATATAAAGTAGTCGTTAGAGAAGACAAACCCTTCAAAAATTATTTACCTCAGGTTTTATTCCTAACAAAAGTAACGGGTAACTCGATAATACCAGATTAAATTAAAGTTCGTACTTTGGAATATATAGCAAATTATCTTTACATATAATAATATATATATCTATCTTTATATATTTAGTTCATTTAGATGGCCTAATAATTTATTTGATGTGATTTTAGTTATTTCATATTACAGTATTGTGTTAACAACTTATATCTCAATTAAAATTTCCATTACTTTAACTGTTCCTTGCTGTGGAGACAGTCGTCTACATTGTTCTAAAAAGTATTTTTATACATATATATTTTTATGTATATATATATATATATATATATATATATATATATATATATATATATATATATATATATATATATAGTAAAGAACTAAGTCAAAATACAAATACAAGATTTATAATTGAATTTACAATTCAAATAATTCTTGTATTTGTATTTTGACTTAGTTCTTTATTAATACACAAGAATACATATTGCGATATTTATATATATATATATATATATATATATACATATATATCACAATGGAAATGCAATTAATTTTGAAGGGAAAGATTGTACGAAATTATTTTATCCGTTAGCTGGAAAACGTATGTAGAGTTGATCGTTTCTGATTGTTCCTTCCGCCACGTTCCGGTTTAGATCAGCCTGGGTATAACATCGTCAGATTTTATTATAATTAGATTATTTCAACAAAAATAAAAATAATACTTTAAGAACTGATTTTAAATAATTTTCATAACAAATTTTAACTAGAAATTCCTTCTGTTTGAAAAAAAACTCTTTGTATCATATTTCTATAATCCCCTCTCACCTTAAATTTATTGCATTTTGAAAATACCCTCAAGGTAAAAAGATCATGATTAAGTGGGATGATAATTATAGTTATATGGCAACTATTAACCTTCCGCGCATACCTCTGCTCATGTGACCTAGGACACCTTGATATAGGCCTATATGTTAAATAACTTAGAAAAGAAATGTTATATCTTTATCAATTTTTTACATGTATTACTAATGAACAAATTCAAATTTTTAAAAAATTTCTAAGTATTACTTCCGATTAGTTTTTGTATCTTTGTAAACATTATTATTATTATTTTATTGACTAAAATAATGTTACATCATTAATATGATAATTATTACTATTTTCATCACTATCAGTTGTCATTATTATTATTAGTTATTAGCTGTACGTTTTTATTATTTTAGGTAGGGGATACGGAAGAAAATGGAGTAGGTATATAGACTATAATCTTAGGAGTATATGGCTATGATGGTATGGGTAAATTGGAAAGTATGGAAATGTTATATTAGCTGTGATGGTGGGAATATATTGGTTATATTGTATGAATATATATTCTTTGTATGAGCATATTGACAAATATAGCATGAGCATATTGGCAAATATAGCAAGAGTATTTAATCTGTTATAATAGGAGTATATTGGGTAAGATAGCATATATATACATGCTGTTAGAGTATTAGTATATTAAATAATTGGCTGTTATAATATAAATATATTGGCTATTCTGCTATAAGTATATTATCTGATATGGTTTAATTATGACGCATTTTGTAGGTTGGGTACGTACGTGGTAATTTATTCTTAAAATTTACTATGCTTCACAGCAGACACAACTAAAAAATACATGTTCCCTTACAAAACAATATTTCATTTATACTTAATAGTTTTTACTTAACTGTGCACAACAATCTGTAATATGAAAAAATAATTTAGAAAAAAATGGTTCGCGTGTTCTATAAATGGAGAATGTATTCCGGTAATGTTTCTGAATTTCAACTGTATTCGTCAGACCTGTGAAACGAAAGGCTTAGACCGCCTTATTCCAAATAATCCCGCGTCATGAACTTGAGCTGGTAATGGCGCAGTAAGAGTTTAACACGTTCTACAAGGATATCATTTCTATTTAACCTAAAAACAAAGTATCAGTGGCACGAAATATTGTTTAATTTTCTGAGCGGAAATTACGTTGAACTGTAACAGTTTGTACAAGGAGCTTCACTTTGAGTAAATCATCTTTAACAAGTAATCTCGTATGTTAATGGTAATAGGCAAACTTAAATCATAAATATCAAATTATTTAAAATAAAACTTTAAACATATTTAGGTTTTTGTAACGAAAAACACGACGTGTAGCTCTTTCTTAAGCTTATTAATGATGAAAATATCCCTTATACATTATTATTTTTAAAAAGACTTTTATTTTAATAAATATCTTATATATAAAAATCAACTTTTTCCTTACTTCATTAAAACACTTTGATTAATAATAAGTAATATACATTTTCCAAAGCCAATTCCTACAAAAAACAACAAAAAACATTAATTGTTATTCTAGATACTTTTTTATTTTATAATGAAAATAATATCTCTCGTACATACATATGAGAGAATCAATAAATCAAGTGACAAACTAGAAATGGAATTTACTTGCAATTTTTTTCCATTTTATTCTACATACAGTTATGGTATTTAACTATTATTTCTGTTTACTATTATTTACTCCATTTTTTCGTTTCCAAATTATAAAGCTAATGGAGATCTATAATTTATTCTATCTGTCCCTTGTGTTACATCATTATTCCAAGGAAACAATTCTCCTCATAATTTCATACACAACTTTAATTATGGAATTCTAGTTATTCTAGTGCTTGATTTGAAACATGTGGTTTCTCAGTTCAAATTCTACCAAGACAACAGCTTTTTAAAATTTTAATTATTGAATAACTATTCTGATAGCTTTAATAACATCTATTGTTATCCACTACAGGAATATAAAAAGGTATTTGAACCTGATTGGACGAATAAAAACATATTTTATTATTGATTGAAAATGTGTACAATATATATATTAGGAGAGTGTAAGCTAATAGAAGGAATTAAAAAATAAATAGTAATTTTCATTATATTCCACATAAAACCTACTTAATATAATTTAAAAAACGACAATTATTTTAATAATGTTTTTCTAAAATCACCACTAGTCAATTTTTCATGTAAATTACAGGGCTGTCATAAAAGAATGGTGTGGTTTCAGTAATTCCTAGGAAGATTGTAGAGAAATTTCTAGATATTATATTAGTATCTCTGATATACTCCAACCAAAAAGTTTGTTTATAACCTGTTCTAACCTCAACATCAGTTCATGTATCCTTGATGATGTGAGTTTATTGAGCTACTATGTTCTCGGATAGAGATAGAGTAAAGTTTGATTTGTTGATGGCTGGATTAAAACGCGTAATTTTAGTTCAACGTGCGTTACGACGTTAATTTGGAAGAGATCCAGCACACAAAAAAAGCATAATACGTTGATTTAAACAATTCGAACGAAATGGATCAGTTAAGAAACAGAAATCAACCAGCAGACCAAGTGTACCAGATGAAATGGTTGAACTAATTAGATATACGGCAATTAGAAATCCTGTGAAGTCCATCCCTCAAAAAAGCGTTGAATTAGGTTTACCGAAGACAACCATTCACAAAGTTTTACATAAAATTTACATCACATTACACGCTTATAAAATCCTGATACTACAGAAATTGAAACCCATTGACGGTGTAAACCGTTACAATTTCGCTGTTGAAATGTTGATCAGAATAAGTGAAAATGAATCGTTTCTAGATTATAAAATATTTACAGACGAAACGACTTTAATTGTGAATGGATGTGTTATCAGACACAATTCACGAATATGTTACTCTGAAAACCCACGCGCAGTCGTTGAGAAACACATCCATACTTACATAAACGTATTGAAATGTATTAATCATGTAAAAACAAACTGTTTGATATGAGAAATTAGATGAATAAACAACAATAATTGTAAGTAATTCGGTTTTCCTTGGAACCATGTTAAAAACCGTACCATTTTTGTATGTTAACCCGTATAGATTGAGAAAGTGACATTTCAGTGTCTTTAGAAGACTACCAGTGATTATTATACAGTAAATAAAGGTTGTGCTTATCGTACACATTTTCTTTAGTTATATTTTATCTATATGGTAAATGGTAGACAACAGTAGATACAAGGCGAAATTTAACATTAAATAAACACAGTTTTCATCCATACTAATCAGATTCCTTGCACATTTATTCAGTTTCGTTGGCAATTAAAACAAAATCCTAAACACATTTTATTTTTTAATACTCTGGGAATTGATAATTACCAATACACCGCACCTAATTTGTCAGGAGGGACTTTGTTACATCCCTTAATTAAATGTTTAATTTGTTTACATAAATACTAAATTAATGAAATATATAATGAAATCTACACCTTTGAATACGATTATATCGTTTCGAACACGTTTTGAAACAATGAACTAATTTGGTAAACTGGCTGGTGCATATCCAAGTCACTTAATAAGGCCCAACTCTAACTTTGTTGATATTCCTTAGAATAGTGTTACAGAATTACTCAGAATTTAGTCCACACGAACACAATTTATAACAAAGGTTTGGATTCTAAGCCTTGCGTAGGTATACAAGAAACTTTGTATATGAAAGGCAAGTTAGAATTATAATCCCTTAACGATTTAAATTAAATTTGATTAGATATTAGTGAAGATGTTTATAGCTAAAATAAAATAAATATTTGTCTATAAGTAACTTTATTAAATTCTGCTGTTTTGTTAAATATATTGCATTGTATAAAAAGTACATTTTATATACATCCTGTATAAATTAATATGTTTATAGTATTTGAAAATCATTTAGCTATTTATCTCATTATCATAAGTATTATAACATTGTGTTAAATATATATATATATATGGTAGCATATATATATATATATATATATATATATATATATATATATATACTTGTGTGTGTTTGTGCGCGCCCGAGCGCTTGTGTGTGTGAACGAGTGTGTATATTGTATAGGTGTGATCATTTTCTTGGTTAATATTAATTTACTTTCTCTATCAGTTTGATAAATGGACCAATAACCACTCTCTAACTGTTTATTGAAAACAATAATTTCTGCAGTAATATTTATCCGAAATTGATGGTTGTAAATTAGCTGCTAAGTTTCTTGAAACCTCGCTTATGAAAAAAACTGATACTCTTAAAATACTATTCTACCAAGTTTTTAATTAAGAGACTGTTTACTCTAATAAATTCTGCATTGAGTACTTTCATGTATTAACAATGAAACCACTTATAGAGAATGCAGCTGGAATACTTCAGCTAACGAGATGTTTGCATTCAATAGGGAATTTGTTTTAATTACATTTAAGTATGACTCCAACCTCTACCTCGGGTTACATACACTAATTAATTTGCACGATAGAACGGGATTATCTTCAACAAATATCAATATACACAATACAACATGACAAACAATTCATACATATTTATTTCATATTAAAAGTGGAACGGATTTTTAAAAAATATTTATTCTTCTCTTTAATTTTATTCATCTTTAACTGAAATAACAGGGACATATATTTACATTTTAAACTGTTTATTGAATACTACGACAACGTACTTACGTTTGTAGCTACAAGTGGAAGAAATCAGCTTTTTAAATTCCTTAAAAATCCGTTTTTAAGTCGTAAATTGTTTTTTTTATCTGCTACCATTAACTAAAATTTAAAAAGCCTATTCTTACAAATGCTTTCATAAAGGAAAGCATCGAATCCATGAATGGAAATAATTGCTATTTTTTAAGTTCTGGGTAATGGGAAGATTCTTCACGCCACACAAGATGAGAGTAAGCCTTAAGTCTTTAACTCACCTAGACCGCGTGATACTATAATATTCTCCGTATTCTAATGTACTTCCATTCTCCTGCATGTCGGTGTTGTAGGATATAGCCCCCCCGCGGTGTGGGAGAGAAGGATTGAAGGCTCGTTCCGGCTGGGCCAATAACATTGGATTATCACCAGTGGCGAGAAGTCCATGTTGCCAAGTTTCTCCGAGACAGCAGTGACACCCTGTTTAGGGTCAGTCGCTCCAAATAGTCGAACTCACTCGGAAACAACACTGTCTCCGCCCTCGACCTGTGCACCTGCCGCAATCCTAAAGCAATTTAAAACAAACTGTAGCAATCTAGACCTTCCTGCTCTTTATCTATGGGTAAACGGTTAAACATCTCTTTACAACCACAAACACAATATATCAACTTCAGATACGCTACCTTCCTAAATACTTTCAATATCATATACCTTGGCGTTTTATCAACGATCAAACTCGTGTCCTATTCTTTCCTTTTTGGTGGGGGGGATATTAGTAATACCAGGATCAACTTTAACCTATAAAAAAATATCTTTCAGATTTCACATGTTAGGCCTACTGTTTGCATCCGTTTCGTTTTCCAGTTAATATTTCTTTAAAGAAATCTAACCAATATAATATAAAGAAAGACTGTTCATAATGTAAATTATATATTAAAAATATATTTTAAATTTATTAAACTCATGCTAAACGTGGTTGTTGTAACGTGTTCATAAATTATCTGAAAATTTCAAGTTTTTCATGTGATAATTCTAATAAAATATACTTTAAATTTATTAACAGGTTGTTTTAATTAATAAAGTATAAAATGTAACAGACATTTCTGTATGCCTTCCATATTTATTATTATTTGAGTAAAACGTTGAATATTCTATAACGTTTATCGTATAAATGTATATTCGATACATGTTGTTTCATATATGTTAATATTTCAAGATTATCCGTAAACATGAAAGGAATTTCTCCGTTGTAAAAAAGTAAAACATTGAAATAACGATTAAATATAATTGGTATACCTTTAGTTGGGTTTAAATAAATATTTTTTTAGTTTTCTTTAAAAATAGTTATTTGGGAGTATTTACATTATAACGGCTTATATATAATATTTATTTTATTCTGTAATTGAAATAATACATTTTCCAAATCAAACATAACTAAATAAATATTTTTCAATGATATATAAAGTAATATTTATAAATATAATATCCTTAGTTATATACATATTTTCAATTTGGTTAAAGGAATATTTATTATTCTGAGAACATTCATTTTCTGCGACTCACATCGACGTCGTCTCTCTTAGTTAACACGTTTCGGGCTACTCCATCTCCGACCTCGTTAGGAGAGATTAAATGTAAGTCTACTGAGAACATTTATACTGATACTGAAATAAATAAGGAATATTGCAATACTTCTCAGAAATAGTTTCCATTTTAGGTATATATATTTGCTATATTTAAAAGCTTGCGTGTTGTGGACAAAGACAAAATCTTTAAAATTAGTTTACATTTAATCACTTAGTTTTAATTTTCATATATATATATATATATATATATATATATATATATATATATATATATATATACATATATATATATATATATATTAGATTAGATGTAGGTAAAATTAGTTCAAGTATTTAGTTCTATTTTTGTAGATATGTTAGTAGTAATCTAGATTATTAATAGCATTTTTAATTTTAGCTTAGAAAATTTGAGTAATGCGATAACAAACTCATTCGACGAAAAAAATACTGTTTTTTAAAAACGTTTTAATTTTAAAAATAAACTTCCAGATTGGTTAATCGAGACACACGACAATACTTCTGTGAAATTGCCCATAGATATTTCGTACTATTGAAAACAAAGAAATTTGACGCTTTTTACTTACGTCAATTGGATTCAAAAACAAATGTATTTTTACTTAAAGCGACTAAACAAAGGTGGTATTTATTGCGTTTTCGGTAACATACGGTAAGTTTAAAAATAATGTTACTTTTGAAGTGATTCATGTAAGTTACGTGTTATATTAAGATTGAAAGGTTTTTAAAAATGATTTTTACTTTTACAAACCTTTATTTAATTTAAAAAACAATTGATTTTGAAAACTGCTGAAATTTTGCTTAATAAAAAAAAAATAGAATTGATGTACATTCAATCGGAGTGAGAACGTCTGTATGATACAGAGGCGACTTGCACACTACCGTAAATCTGTTCTCACCACCTATATGACATAAACGCTGCGTAAGCAGGAAATTTCATAGCACGCATATTATTAGTGAACTTCACATAAATTGTATAGACCTTAGGATCGGGAAGTAATGTGGAACATTCATTGTATCCATGGAATGTTTGGAACTGAAGTGTTGTAACAGTTGAGCCCTTTTTCCTGGGGTAAGTATTTATCAGGGCTCTATTAAAAATGTGTGTTAATTACTAATTAACAAATTAATTAATTACTTACCAGGGGCTCCTAGTTCTCCGTTACAGACAGGCATAATAATGTCTTTCTGTAAACGGTCTTCTGATATGTTCGGAAGGTAGAACTAGGTTACTTGAAATGAAAATTGAAAGTTTGTAACGTTCTAGGTTATTTGCGAAATGATAATTGAAATTTTTAAAATGCAAAATTGAACAATTTATTTACTTTGACAAATTACAATAGAACAAAAGACACCAATGTGTCGAATGATTATCTTTTAATTACTGCTACTTATTCCATACATTTTAATTACTTATAACCCTTTAAGATTATATTTGTCGAGAAGATAGTGACTTAAGTTTTTCAATTAAATTTTTAGAAATGAATATCCAAGGGACAATTTCTACCGTTCATGTGTTAACCGTTTATCAATTAAAATTCAACTTAGTTAACATAAAAATACATTTTCTTTATTATTATCTAAAACGTACCTGGTTGTGCACATCACTTGTAAACACTTTAAACACATCGTTAATTATTGCACATCGATTTTGTACACTTAACACTTAACACATCGCTCTTGCAAATCAGCGCTCTTAAACAAAAATGATATAAACTTTTACTTATTTGGAACATGTGAATAATCGCTTCTGACTTCTTCTTTTGTTGCGTTAATAAAATTTGGTACCGGCCTTGACACCTTAAATTTTGAATACTGGAAGCTTATAAATTTCTAGGTTACGTCCGAAAATGCCATCAAGCCCGTCTCGTTCAGAGACTTTTTGAGAAGTGGGGTTCTGCAAGGGCACGCCAACGGAATTTCCCACCCTCGGTTATTATTTTGAATTTTTTGATTGGTGCATCGGATCAGGCGATATCAGACCATGCTTACGTCACATGGGGTAATGTCAGTTAATTACCCTAAGTTACTAACTCGTACGATATTTTACATTTTTACCCGCTAGGGGCGCTACTATCTATGCTAGCTTCACAATGTGCACCAATAAAACAAAAAAATTTTTTATATTGGGAAGATATAATTATTAAATAAAAATTAAATATATAAATGAATTTATATGTAACACCTTATTTTTAAGAGTGTTGCAGTGTAATCTTTAAATATGACACACGCACTGTAAATAATAATTTACCTCCGAAAGTTATTATATAAATTTTATAAGTTACTGAGCATTTTCAAAAATTGATGTCTTTAGATTAGAAGATTAGATTGAGTGTTATTTCTATGAGCCATTTTCTTGAACCAAATAGCCTACTAGTTTTTTAATAAAAAATACACAAAAACCTCTTAGCCACAAACTTTCTTTAATTTACCCTAATGTACATTTCAGTTACAAAGTAACCATCCTCAGAGGGATAACATACAAAGACTGTAACACACACACACACACACTCACACACACACACACACACACACACAAACACACACACACACACACACAAACACACACACACACAAACACACACACTCATACACATACATACACACACACACACACACACACACACACACACACACACACACACACACACACACACACACACACACACACACACATACAGGCCTTTTTATATTATACATACATGTTTTGAAAGTATTCTGAAATATTACACCTAAATTGTACTATATATTCTACTAGAAATATATTTTAAAATGCTATTGACTTATATTTAAAGAATATTAATTACATTGCAATATAATTTTGTTCTATGCCCCCTCACTGAAAATAGCCCCCAAAACATAAAGAGGTGTTGAATATAATTAAAATTTTAAAAATCTCGGGAATAATTAGACGTTTGTTATTAAAGAAAATATGTATGCCTAAGTAACAAATACATATCAATCATTTGAGAAAATACCTAAAGATATCAGGGTTGAAGTTAGAGCCGCAACACGTACCGTTAATTACGATCCAAATGTTTTGTAAATAATAGAATCCTGTATACCTTCTCCATTTGACGTTTTATTATTATTAAATAATACACTTATTAAACACTTTTTAAAGTCTTCTAATACAAAAACCATGTCACCTCTCAAAATATACCAAAGGTGAATCTTAGTAAACTTGTTCGCAAAATCTTGTTATTTATTCCACTTTTAAAAATCAAATCATAAATACAAGAGATGCATTCACAAGGCATAAAATTTGAAAAGAGTTTAGAGGGGCCTAGAAAACTAAGTTTTAACACTGAATCATTTCACTCTTCCCGGGTAAGATTGGAGAAGGAAAATTATACTAACAGGGTAAAACCCTGTTTACATTTATTTACTTAAATAAATGAAAACACTGAATTCAATAGTAAGTAAATAAGTAAATGAGACAAAGTTAAATGGGAATTAAGAAAGAAATCATTATAAGACATTGTTTATAAGAATAAGCTACGTTCTTCAAAACTGCCTACGAATAAAGGAGCAAGCCATTGATGGGTATTCATCGAAGTATTAACTTACCGTGCCTGGTGCATTTTTAACATGATACCATACCCATAAACGTGCTCATAGAACTCCTTCTTAAAAAAGAATTATAATACATCATAGCCAAAATAAATAAATATAATCACAGAATTATCTTTAGTTGATAGATGTTAGTAAACGAAAACAAATACGGTAAAAGAAAAATATCATATTTGATTTTAAAACATCTATTTTTTTAATTAAAATTAGTGTTATATTACAAAAACAGTTATGGATTTATCTGTACTAATACGCAAGTGGTTATAGGCATTGCTATATACATTGTAATTTTGTGCATGCAACGTTAATAAATATACGACTGCCCGCAGACAGTGTCACGCATTTCCTGTTAAGTGTAGCGTCCTATCTTCAAAGGGCTGTAAAACATCTTTCGTAAATTAAAGCTTGCTTAAGGCTTCGTGTTGAAGGTTTCTGTAGAGGTATTAGACAAAACTACAGACGGATTTCAAAGGTAATTTTCATTACATTAGACTTTATGGAATAATTTAATTGCCCGCATCCATTTAATTATTTGCCCCCCCAAAAAAATTAAAATTCTTTCAACTACTATCCTTCAGCATAAGACATAAAACAATGTTATGAATTTCCCCAGAAAAAAAGTTATAGCATATATTATCCTCTATAAACTTTTTAATTAAAATATCCAACTGTTTAGTTGGCCTTGTATTTGTTTTTATTTATGTTATCTTTTGTTGATAAACTCAAGTATTTAACTGTTTATTTTTAGGATTCATCCCTTTCTCCCAGTAACCTATACTATCGCGAGTTTTCTGTTTGTTAAATTCAGAAACTTAAAACTCACATTTGTCATATTTTATCAGTTGTAACCGGTGAAATTAATAAAACAATGTACAATCAAATTATATTTACCACATATACTTTTATTATTTTCAAAATTAAAAATACAATAAAATTAAACGATACCTAAATACCGTAAAATATCATAAAATAAAAACTTACCAGGTTTAAAATTTATGAACAAACCTACTGAGACGATTCAATTTCACTGTATTCGTTAATTCTTCTAAGATTTAATGAAATTATTGTCTCTATTAGTATTATCTAAAGATATAAATAAAATTGCTAGAAACGGTAACTTGTCACAGTGACATTAGACAATAGTTGTATTATCACTATTTATTGGATATTTAGCATTTAAGGAGAAAATCCATTAAAACAATAGATTTTCACGACTAATTGCAATTTTAAAAAAATTGATATAAAATAGAGGCACAATACACATCCTAATCTACCTTAACTCCCACATATTTCTGGCAAGGGTAGGAGGTAGAGTGGTTCCTTTGAACACGATTTAGAGCAGATGTGATTATTCAGTTACCCTTCCTACGTGCGCCAACATATTCCCATTCTTCCTCCTATTAGATTCTAACCTTTGTCCTTTATTTACTCCAACAATCCTTAATTACACTCATTCAACCACCCACACTACTTATCAATGGAAAACGGGAATCTTAGCAATGCTCAAATTATGTTTGCCAGATATTCAGTCCTGAACATTTTCCTTGTCCTAGCAAGGGAGTTTTGTTTTGTTTGAATTTAAAACTTTAAATGACGTAATTTTGTGTGGTACTTACAATTTCTAAAATTCTAAGACCGATATATTTGTAAGAAATTATAATGTTTTTGGTATTCAGTTTATATCACAACAGAACACAAATTCTGGACTTTTAGAAAAAATGTAAAACACTTTGAATGTTTTTAAATTTATTTAATAAACTAAATTAATATTATTTGGGTTGTTTGAATAGTATTTACTTATTAATATATTCCTAAACACAAACTTAAGCAACTAAATATAAAAGATGTAGAAAATAACTTTTTATGTGTTTAAAATATATTTCAAAATATTTTCAAAAATGTTCAAACACAAAGAAAGATACTTTTTAAAAATTAGGTTTCGCACTCGAGGGAGTACCGGCTGGAATAAAAACTTGTGTAGCCACGTCTGCAGATATTTTTAATTGAGAAAAAACTTTAATTTTACGTGATGCAAAATCCTCTAAACATTTCCTATGAGGCTCGCTTGAAAATGTTTTCATTTCTAAAATTAGAATAAAACTACATAACTTATTTTTATCGTTAAATTGAAATATGTTTACTGAGGTTTATCAAAATTTAAATAAATTAATGTATTTATTAAGTGATCAAGCTATTAATTTATAACCTTTTTCAATAACAATGTTAAATAAAATAATGTAATATAGCTTACGTGTAGAACAGATCTTCAACAACACAATCTGTAACATTATATTGGCTGTTGCATGAAATCATATATTATCATTTATTTCACTTTGATGTGATTTATAGCGTAACCTGATGGAATTTATAGCTAGTAATCTGACAAAAATAGAGTGATGCAAATTGTAGTTTATATCCATCCAATATGTTTTTATAGGCGTTGCTATAAAAGTGTCCACTTGAATAATACCAGCTTGAAGTTTTTTTAAAAAATAATATAATACATTTTTCAGACCCTCATTCACAGCTTAAACCGAAAACCCACTACGTCACTGTTGACCTTGATGACGTACCATATTGTTAATTGATGATAAGTCTTAGAAATGAGCCATGGTTGCGTAAACTTTTAAGAGCTTTTCTACCTTTCAAATACATTAATTTAATAATAAATAAACACCAATGGAATTATTAGTATTTTTTCGTATCATTGCATCCCTTATGTGGTGATATACAAAATATGTGTATACATGACCAAATATGCTCTAATCCCCGTATAGCTATTTTTTTGTATGAATATATGCTAATACACACACACACACACACACACACACATATATATATATATATATATATATATATATATATATATATATATATATATATATATATATATAAGACAATAATATATAATAAATATATATATTTATAAGACAAAGAAATGAGTTTTTTCTCTAGAAATACTTATCTTTACGTTGGAAGTAATTCACTCGATCTACCTCAACTCTCTGGCTATTTGTTGTCTACAGTCTTTAGGCTTTCTTGAAATAATTTTGAATACGTCAATAAAATTAATAACATGAGCAATGTTCACCAAAAATTACATTTTGTTTGTTTTATTTCTAATTTTTGTGAACAATGCCCAATGCCCAATGCCATTCTCAGGCGTTACCATTTATAAATTTTCTGTTCATGTCCTGAAATCAAATAGTTATCAATCTCCTTGCTTATCCCTATGTTTGAAATGATTCAGTTCCAGAACATATAAGGTTTTACTTCCAAAGAAAAGGAGATTGTTTAGTGTATTCTAAAAGAAACTGTTTTTAATTAAAAGGATTTTATTGTACATATGTTTAATAAATTAATTAATACAACTTATTCCTCTGTAGTAATTATTAAGGATTCAATAAAATAAAAACAATTTATAGATACAGTAGGTTGAGCTATTAAAAAGAAACATGAAAATCGTTTAAGTTAAATATTTAATATGATTTTTATTAATTAGTTTTCTGCTAGCCTCAGTCGGAAGAAAATTGTATTGGCCTATTAAAACATAAATTTTAACATTTCCAAGAATACATATTGTTTCATATAAACTATACATCACGATAGACTAAATCTAGATTCTCGAAAATCTAGATTTTAGAACGAATTCCATACTAGATATAAATACAGCTTTATACAAGATGATGTTGCATGATGAATTTCCATTCATGGTTTATGTGGTAACTCTGGTTAGTGCCACATCAAATCTTGAAATTTACAAATACTGCATATTCACGACCAGGCTAGGCGTAGCGACTTTACACATTATTAATTCAATACTTTATTAGATTTAAATAGTTGGCATATATATATTCAGGCAAAACATCGAATAATTAGGTAAATAAATTTGAAATTTTGAAATACATTACATGTTGTAAATAAATAGATAAACGCTATGGCTATTTTTGTCTTTATACACATTTTCTTTTGTGATAAAACTTTTTACACTATTTAGGCATAACGATATTTTAAAGTAAACTAAACTCAATGTGAAGTTGGTGTGACGTAAGCGACTGATTTTTAGTAGACAAAGGAAATATATCTTAATAAGTTTATTTTAAACTAATTTGGCTTATGCAGGAGAAATGTATCATAACTGAGATAGAAATGTTCTAACAATACAAAAATATTTAATGTAATCAAAATTACACTTGGAATTAGGAATAATTGGCAAACGCTCTTTCTTAAACGTAAACAGCGAAATCAGATAATTTAAAATCTCGTTTCTATTTTTACAGTTTAATTTAAATATAGTGTAATTGTAAATTAGTTTAAGTTATTTGGTTCATCACAACTTGAAAAAATATACGTTTACTTATTGCACCAAAATGTAAAATCTTGCTTAGAGTGATAATTGGAAAGAGTGTTATATGAGTAAGGTATTTTATCGGGAGATTTGTTCCTTTATTAAAGCCTAATATAAGGTTTCAGAAGTAACTGAGTTCTTGATTTCTATTTATAACAAATTACACTTTTGCTATTACTTGCGACCAGACATTTGTTAACTAAAAGTTGTTAATTGTTAACTTTCACTTGGAGGAAACGTTTTCGTCTTACGACTTCTTCAGCCTCGTATTTTTGCCGCTAGGAATGCTGCATTTGAGCGTCCTCGGTACCATCTTTTTGAAAGTTAGACGTGATGTGATCTAAACGTATGTGTGATCTGTACACATTTTGAACACTATTACACAACAGAACTACTTCACTCACAACAACAAATATTACACACAGAAACAAGTCCTACCAATGGGTTCACCCGATTTATCGGGAGATTTGTTCCTTTATTAAAGCCTAATATAAGGTTTCAGAAGCAACTGAGTTCTTGATGTTTTTTCATAAAGCAAGGAAACTATATCAGGTGAATCTATTAGATTTTAGAAATAGAGAAATTAGGTCTAATATTAGTTGGAAATTCCTCTACATCTCTTTCTCCCTCCCCTAAGCTCTTTCTTAAACAATTGTTCTGGTTAGGTCTGCTCAGAATAGATGGTTAGATCAGATCTACGATGGATTATAGACCTTTGATCACTGTAACCCTTATCGAAATAACGGAGGCTAGGAATATATACTCCAATTTGCTCACAAAGATAGTAGGCTACCAAGCTCAGCTTGACCACCAACTCTACTGAATCAGTAAAAGCAATATGTTGTTGTGTACTGGACATTACTAGTGCATTGGGCAAGATCTTTAACTCGTTCGTGACGGGGTTGGTTAACCCCCGGTGAACAAACACTAAATAATTATACCTGCAGTGTTCAGTTTGGACTAACAATATATAACGTCGTCAACATTCGTCTTTGCTTATCAACCGTTGGCTTGCTTGAGTTCCCAGATAATTTATCTTTTTGTTGTAGCTGTCTTATTAAACGTTGGACAGTTAGAAATTGCATGAAGGAACAAAAAAAATGTGTACATTGAAACTAAAGATTTATATATTTTTTTGTATATTGCTAAAGTTTCAAAAACACGAGTCAGAACATAAAGTAAAATTAACGTTTAAAATGAAACTTATAATCTGTATTCCTTCATGCTTTCTTTTTGACTTTATTCAGTCACTAGCTTGAATGCATTTTAATATTCATACGGTATTAGTCCGCTCCCAGGACATATTGCTTACATTAGAAGCATATCTGATTATAAGGACATGTTTACTTCGTCCTGGAACCTGTAAACGTCTCATATTTGTGTACTTAAATAATAAATCCACATTCATAATCATCGCTGTTAACACAAGTAAATAGTGTCAATTAGATTCCAGCGGAGTTGCCTTTACTATTTTTCTACCATTTAGTGTATTACACTTTACAATTGTCAACCAAACATAAAAATATAATTATAAGTAAATGTTAGTACAAGCATAAAAATGTTCTATTGCAAAAATAAGGTTCAGAATAATATCACTTTTGGCTTTAAAATGACAGGCATACAAAATGTTTAAAGTTTAATAATTCAAACAGGAATATTTTGTTAAATATACAAGTATAGTATATTTCTAGATCACTGAAAAAAAAAGGCACCGGGACCGGGAAACCTCTATACGGAGTTTATAAAACATGGAACCGATAAAATATATGAACAAATGAGAACAATATTCGAATAAAACTCTAACAGTGATAAAACCTCTAATGAGTGGAACACCTCAATTATAACCGTAATACACAATAAAGGAAGCAGGGAAAGATGTGACAACTACGGAGGGACTGCAGTAACAATCTCTGTGAGCAGACTATATGGCAAGATCCTTAAAAATGAAATAGAAGAATATTTTGTATGGATATAGAAGTATGGAAGACCGATATGAAAAGGCACGACGGTGGGCCACCTATTCTCCCTTACTCAAAAGATAGAAAAATGTCTTATAATTAGGACATTCTCCTGTTGTATGTCATTTTAACAAAATCCGATGACTCAGTACCACAGACGAAACTGTGGAAAGAGTTAGAAAAGACAAACATTAACGTAAATACAATCAGAGCGGTTAAAAATCTGTACGTAAGGTACAGGACAAAAATAAAAGTTTGAAGGATTATGTTGTCTAGGGGTTTGAAGAGTAATTACGGACTAAAACAGGGATTTTGCATGGCACCAAAACTGTTGAAGATATACATGAAGCAAGCACTGAGAAAATGGAAGAGAAAGAGCCGACATACAAAAATACCTCTAAGCGAAGAAGACACATTCTATTTTTTGCTGACAATCAGGTACTGATAGCCCAAGAAAACAAAAACCTAGATGACATGAAGCGGAATCGGACAAACGAATACACGAAATGAGTACTCGACGTTATTATGGAATAAATAAGTGTATATGCGTAAAGATGGAAAACACCAACACCTTAGGTTTGGAGATGGAAGGAAGATAAAATGATTGGTCATTAGAAGCAACAGTAAAAGAAAGAAGTATACAGAGAAGAAGATCAATTAACCTACTAAATGGCATACTATAGGACCAACACATTTTGAAAGACAATAAACGACGTATGTATGATACAATTGTAAAAATTGTACTCTCATATAGATATTAAAGCAGACGATCGAAAAGACACAAACTACGACCTAGGGGGACTTTTGGAGGCGAACACATACACACACACACACCCATATATATATCTATATATATATATATATATATATATATATATATATATATGTGTGTATATATACACACACACACACATATATATATATATATATATATATATATATATATATATATATATATATATATATATATAATGTAATATAGTATTTAAAATAATACACATATATATTGAACGTATGATTTTACTCATAAATTATAGCCAACTAACGGAAATAAGTGATATCATTATGTTCATAAATATAATGAATATAACGACAACAAAAAGTGTCAAAGAAACAGTTTTTTAGAAATAGCAAACTAAACAATATTCAAAGATTTCCAAGCGAATAACTTATGAAAAAAGAACTAAAAATAATTAAAATGTCTGTCTTGTTCTACAGCTGCTACGAAATTATATTGTACCACGGCATCGGTAATGTTACAGCATAATGTTTAGCATCATTTCAACAGCTAACTTTCTATCTTTTCAAACGAAATTCTAGCACCGTTAGTACCTGTCTTTTGTGGACAATAATCTTACAGACATAATGTCAACATTTATTATATTTTGTAGTTTTAATCAATAATCCTAGATATATTCTCCTTCAGCTTAACTAAAACCATAAACTTCTTGTTCAACATGTATATAAATACAATGTATAGTTCTCTCTAAATCGACATTTCCTAATAAGTACCAAACATTTTACCTATATCTATGTTGAACAGGAAATATATGGTTGGAGTGAAGCTGCAAGAGAATATAGTCAGGATTCTCTGATCACAAACTCCAATATATAATCTAATGTTGACATTAAGCTTGTAACATACTAACTACAATGGTAGTAACGTGTTAGAATTTGGCTCGAAAAATATACACAATAATATCCGATTCGTCGTTTAACTGAAATAAAAGATGATTCACTCACATATCTAACGTCTTTTTCTTGCTTAATATTAATTTCATGCTATCATGAGTAAAATATAGATTATTTCAAGAGAATGTTCACATAAACTAAAACAAATAAACTGAAATACATATATACAATGCAATAAAACGACTTCAACCTTAGAACTTTCATTTGACGATCAACACTTATTTACGAAATAAAACTTCTAAAGAAAGACTAAATTGACTAGCCACGAATTAGTTCCGTATTCAAAGAGAGAATCCTAAAACAAAGGATAAATTTCTTATCGAAAATTCCAAGACGTCTCATAAACTTCATTCTTCTTTGTAATGTTGTAATTTATAAATGTTTTAAGTGTCTTTAGGGCTTTGTTATTTCTGAAGCCTAAATCTAGTTTTCTGAATAAATATATAACTGTAAATGCACTTAAATTTAATGTTCATTGAGTAATCTTTAAATATAAAATACTTTAAAATTATTCTGGAACTTTAATTCAAGTTAGAATATTTAATCCCATTATATTTTAGTATAGGATTCAAGACGGATAATTAGTAATCTCACGACATGTTTAGGTTTTAAATTAGTTTTGCTGTTAGGTTTATTTTAAGTCAATTTAAGGACTGTTTTGATGAAATGGATTATTGACAGAATATATTTTGAGCAGGATTGAATAAACTGTAAACTCCTAATTTATCTACAAACATTTTAACTACAAGTAAACTTATCTTGTAATTACATTTCCTCTTCATTTCATATTCATACAGAAGGCAGTGTATATTCATGAAATTACGTGTAAAATAAATAGATAGTGGTTTTTCAGTTTGATGAAGTTAGCAATTATTATTAAAAAGTCCTTCACAAGTTTTGCATTAAACCTACATTCATTGTATCCATCAAATTCAACCATTATAGACATCTTTCTGTTCACGACTTTAATAAATCATATCTTCTCAGAGTTGTAACTAATTACTAATAAGTGTCAAAAAGTTTTTTAATAAGCTTTCACTTGTTCTCATGGCTTTGTTTGAACTTGGTTCATTGTTGTAAACTTGTACCATTAATCTTACGAAGCAACTAGTTCAATAAGCTAGGCTATCAATTTAAGAATTATTTTACTGGAATGAAATAATTGTATTTTCTGTCTTGTAAGTTGCATGACTTGGCGTAAAAGAAGTGATTCAGATACAGTTTGGCCTAAAATGCCGTGACAGAATTGCATTTAGACATGAATTATTTCTTTATTTTGAAATTGTTACAAATAATTAGTGTAATTATATAATTTTCCTTATCAGGTAAATACTTTAGTGAATCAAGAACTGAATAAATTTTACTTCCAAACGTCTGTGAAAAAAAATTTATCTTTCAAATTTATATATAAAAGTGGTTATGGAATATTATATTTTAATGAAAAAGTTGCATTTGATGCGGTTTTAATTTTAACATTGAACATAGTTTGATACGTAATATTCCTTTACTTTCAACACTACTAGTGGCATAGGTTTGTGCGTAGTGGCTAGCAAATTTGAATAACTTAAATGTTTAGACCTCTACATTAATTCTAGTAAATGCAGTAGAATAACGCAATAGATATTAGAAAAATAAACTTCATTACTAAGAAAGATTCAATATTATTTGTATTAAAAAATAAAAAATTATAATAAATTCCTCTGTATTACATTCTTTAAAACCAAGTTAAAAATTCCTTAAAATGCTAAAATGAAATAACCGTAACCTTAAATAATAAGGTTGAAAATTAATAATGAAATCAGAGTAATAACAGATTTATAGGAGAATGAAACGAAGGTGTGTTTTTCACTTTCGAATTCCATCTGTTAGAAATGTTATTATTAAATATGTTGCACAGCCTTCCGCATTTTGTAGGCAGTACTATAACCGGACAGAACAAAGACGTGTACTTGCCTGCAAGCTAAGAATATTGGTACTTATAGCAAACCTCCATAAGAAGGCTTTCAGTATTCAGAAATATTCAGCCTTGTGATATTCAGTATAGAACAGCTATCACAAACAATTGTAAAACACAAGAAATACGTTTATTGGACAAAAATTACCATTTGAATAACATATACTGTTTTATATTTCACAGTTAAACGTTAATATATTAGTTAAAAGTACGTCTTTTTATGTTAATGAGTACGATTTTAAAAATATTATCCTAATAACACTAAAAATTGCATTGCTTATTTCCTAAAAAAAATATATTTTCGAAAATTTGAAAAGGATTAGGTCAAAATATATTATATGAAGTCTATTGAACAGTTTTATTAAGTAAGCTCAGATCATTAGAAGCAAAGACATTTCTTAATATATTTAAAGTAATAAAAAAAGCTGTGTATCGATCGCTCTCATCCAAGGCTCTAAATATCGTATGGCTAGTTTGTTATTGACAGAAAGTTTATATCGTCATAGCCAATAAGAAGTCAATAAGGCGTAGCAATATCTTATAAAATAATCAATAGCTCAATTTTCTTTAAATATTGTAATAAATCTAATGGCCTTTATAAAAGCCATAAATCTAATAAAATGCGAAACGAAACGTCATCTTGTTCTCAGTTGATACTCTTAAATTTAAATTTCACAGTTTTCACATTCATAAACTTTGCTTCCAAATTTTATAAAATATGTCATAAAAAATTTAGCCTAAGCAAAGAAGGCCAGACAGCTTTTACAGCATTGATGAATAACAGCATTTACCGTTAAGTATTAAAAATAATATAATATCCTTTAGTTATACTTTTTAAATTTTTCCCAATGTAGCCATGCAAAAGCGTATATAACGTACAAATATTGTGTGAAATCATATGTTGTACAAAACAAATTCTACTTATTTAGTTGTAGCGTCGCTCTGTTGATGTGACGGACCGTTTCTTTGATGTTCGGAAAAGTGGCCCCAGTCTGTCTTCTTGAATCCCACTCAGTAGGCAGTAGTCTTAGGTAATAGCACCCTATGTCACGACTTTTTCCATAACCCCTTACAGTCGATAATATTTAGAAAACAACATCCCCTTTCACAACTCACGGTTGCTGTATATGACTCTTCAAACCATATTAACACTCCAGTTCAACAACTGCAGCGGATTTCCAGTTGTGTTTAAAGTCTTCCACCAATACGAACCATGTTTACATGAACTTAACAGTGACATACTGTAGATTTCCTTCAGTTTCATATTTTTTTTTAATTTGTGTTAAATTTTGTTAAAACATCTTATACTACATAGTAACTTTCTATTTAACAAGTCCTACCTGCGACAAGTGTTACATATCTTGTAACGGTTCTAGCCCTTTTTACCTCGGTGAGTTTTACTTTTATTTGAAATGTGTTATTTTGCTTATTACCAACATAATTAATTTTACTTACCAGGACTCTAGTTCTACACTACAGCTCAGGCAGATTACTGTCTGTCTGTAACGGTCTTCATATCTTGAAGCTAGAACTAGGTTACTTGTGAAATAAGTATTGAATGTTTTAAAATACACAGTTAAACCATTTAAACTAGCAGAGTCTTATTAAATTCTTATTTAAATGCTTATTAAATTAAGATGCAAGGTATTTGTGTGCTCGTTAAATAATTGCTCTCTTAATCTTCAATCAAAACAAATTAAACATATTTTATTTAGCACAAAAATTATAAAGTTACAAACCAAAATACATATTTTTGAAACATTGCGTTAGTTACTGATTTGTGAACATTTAAAAATTTACTTTTGAGGAAATTTACATATTAACAAATCAATGGCTGAAATGACTCTGTTTTCGAGTTTGCTTGCTTGCTCTTTTCATAATTAATTCTTACAATTGAAACTGAAAACAAATGCACCAAAATAATGCATAAATTACATTTATGTACGCATTGAAAAATTTAAAGTTTATTAATTTGTACTAAACTGTTTAAGCATTTAAATTTTGTGATAGTTCACCAAAGTTTGAATTTGTTCACTTAGCTGTTTTAACAAGGTGTAGCCTCGCATCCTTCTATTGGAAAAACCTCACAATATTCCCTCGGTCATGATTTTGAAAAAGGCTACAGTAACTCAGCGTTCCATCTTAGTCATTGGAGACGTGCGCTGTCTTCTATATTCTGATTACAAGACATTAAAATAACGACTATTATATTAAAAATTTAAAACAAAACATTTCCTCGCTCCTCGCACTACAAGACATGTTTCTGTTCCTACATCTTCGTTACCAAAGAGTTAAAAAATCGGTCGCAAGCGAGCGTCCTAGTTACCGCATATTACTTTAATCTTAGTTTCAAACTCTTCTCACAGGTGCCACTATCAACCAGAGATTTGATTTATTTCTAACAAATCACAATTTTTTTTATCTAGTTCTATTATTGTTACATTTTTTAATACATTCTCGTTCGTTTTCTGAAATTTCCTTTTTTAATATGTAACACCATCTAAAGTGTGTTACAATCTCAGTTCCACACCATATGTTTACACAATACTTTCTCTTCCCTAGAATGCTGTTAATACGGATTTATGTTCCATTAAGACTTTAACATTTGGAAAGGCTTCAACATAAAAACATTGAAGTTTCCCCGATCGTCTTGGGCAATAAAATCCACGAATAGAAAGAAGTTAAAACTTACCCTTTAAGCCTGTATTCTTATGGTTGTATTTTTTCGCTCTCTTTGAGGTTTATGATTCGTTGAAAAGTTGAGCATGCTCACAAATAGGGTTATCGCAAAGTTATTGAATAAAATCCAAAACTACAATTGTATGAGTAAATGGGTTTAGATGGGTAATAGGCCTATATGATGATGATGTTTGTGTAAAGTCCTTCTCTCCCTCTCTCTCTCTCTCTCTCTCTCTCTATATATATATATATATATATATATATATATATATATATTAAATATGGTGATATGTTTTCTTGTAATATAGTTAATAAATTTAAAATATTTCAAAAACAAAAATACTTTTAATGAATATATTTATTCAAAGCTTTTCGCCGATAAGGTCATTGATGTTATAGAAAAAATTACATAAAGTACAATACTTATAAACATATGGTCGTTTGTAGCACACATGATTTAATTTTGTAAAAATATTTTTATTAGATAATTATTTTCCTGAAGATGCTGGTACTATTTTATCGGCGAAAAGCTTTGAAGAAATATATTCATTAAAAGTATTCTTGTTTTTGAAATATTTTATATATATATATATACACCAATTTTGGCTATGGTCATAAGTTTTATGAGCTAACACTAAACGAAAACTAGCCACCTTGTTCGTAGGTTTAATAACGTTTCATGGTTATACTAAAATGTTAAAGTAGCTACGATTCCCGGAATGTTTTAATTCTTTGGTGAATATATAGAAGGGTTTTAATTAGAGAAAAAGTTGTGTATTTTTTTTACCAAGAATAAGCCCTAATGGTTATAATGTCTCAAGGGCCACGTTGAAAATAAAGTGTTCAATGTTAACATTTAGTCTATTAGCTTAATCATGTTTATTAATATAAAATACTATATTAAAATAGTCTAAATTTGTCTCGGGTAGCTGCAATAACGTAAGGTAGAATAACTTCCAAAAGTATAATAAAAGGATTCTAATTAAATAATAAGTAATACAAACTACATTATAACATTCAAACCCAATTTAAAAGCAAACTATAGACTAATTCTCTCGACACTTCAATAAACTTTCATACCTTATGCAAAATTTGATCGAAGTATTCAACAAACAAGAGAAAAATCTACAAGTCAACCAGTCGTTCTTTATATCAATTTCAGTGGAGGGCAAATTTAACTTTTCTCGGAACCTGTTAAAAACTTCCAGCCGCTTCTATTTGCAAATGAGAGTTTTAGACAGCTTAAAGAAAGTTTGGGAGAAAATAATGCAAATTTTTGTTTAGTTTTTGCGTATTCACTAACAATTGTCAGTTTGTTCATAACATGTACTTTACCCTTTACATGCTAGTAAACTCTAAGCAAATAAAAGTAAAAAGACAAACAATTTATGCGAGCAAGAAAATAAACGTTTCTCTATACTTAAGTATGGACGTTACTCAATGATAGCTTAGTGTCAAATTCATCGTTTGTAACTCATAAAAAAAGGAAACAGTCGTGAGTTACACACAAACATAAGACAATTCTTTAACAAAATAGAATCAGGGAATTAAAGATTTGTGCATTCGTTTGTTGTAGATATAGTTGTAGATATAAACCTAACTCTTATAGTGTTGGATATATAAGACAACATGAATTCAATTCCTGCCAAAGGTAAAAAGTATTTAAGGTTTTCTATACGCGTCATTCATGGCTCTATATTTAACTACATTTGTTTTCACTGTTTTAAATTGCATTACATTAACATAAACGGAGGTGTAGGAGTGGGTGAAAATTAAAATTACCAACTTGCATATTAAAAATAATCACCAGAAAAACTACTTTTTATTCTGTTTTTTTAATTTTTTTTCTTCAGTGTTCATGTTTAATCTTTCGGCAACTTGATTTGTGTAAAATCACATTTTCCCTCTTGATCAAACTGTTTAAATATTCAAAAAAATTCCCAACTGAATTATTCTAGTCAGCAACATCCACGACCCTATTCAATTTTAGATCCAGGAACTTGGGAAGGAATTTATTACCAGGGGATTGTTTTTAAAACCAGATCAGTCCGCACTAAGTGTATCGTTGATTTAACTAAATAAAGTTCATCAGCGATCATTGATACAGTTTTTCAACTGTGTGATATTGATGATATGTAAGTCATTAGTTTCAATAAAAATTCTAACATAAAAGCAAACTTAAATTATTTTATTTAACAATACACATCAACGTAAGAAAAATCGATTCATTGTTACTTTGTAGTTATGCTCTTATAAAATCAAGTAATATGTAAAGTTATGAAATATATCTCTTTTTTCCTTCAGAGTGGAATGATATTTAACATATCTGTAGGCAAATATTATACAAAATATAAGATGTAAAAAAGTGTATTTTTCCAATAATTAGACACATAGAAGTTAATTAAAATTATTTCCAATTAAAAATTCAAAAAATGATTGTTTTTAATACACAAGCATTTGGCTGTCATGGAACTGACAGACAAAACTGTAAACGTGAAAGAATAATGTAAAATGAATATTTAAATAAAATCTAGTTAATGTACTTATTAATTTTAAAAAAGGCGTTATTAAAGAGTGTTTATACAATTGTTAAAAAATGTACCGAATACAAATTTCATTTAACGCATTAAATGGAAGTTAGTCCTTAAGGAGTGAGGCTAAGGAAGTATTTATATCAATAGTTTCTATAACAATATAAAATTATCAAAAATTATATATAATAGTAAATAGTTTTAAAATATAACAAATATTGTTTTTAGAAGAAAAAACACTACACTTAAAGGAAATAAACCAGCTTTCTTTAGCTGGTGTCTTTAGCACTTTAGAACCTAGATACTATACCAATATATTAAAATACACGAGATCTGTAATTAACAATTAAAGTGCAATATGTTACGTGAGACATTTTTATCACAGATACAAATTTTAATTAATTATTAAAAGGGGAGAAGGTAGGTACTGAACGTCATTTTGTACTTCAAAACATCACTTATATAGTTTTAACGACAAGAAATTGTCTAATGAATAAAGAGAAAATCTCTGCGAAGTTTAGATAGTTGAATTCACTTCGTCCCAAATAGTTGAATCTGACCCAATTAAAATGTAAGGAGCGAATGGATATAAGCATATAACTACGGATATAAAACAAAATCAAACTAACTGACAAGAGCGTGTATAACATATTAAAATGTTAACAACAGACGCTAAACACTTTAAATTTTTAATTTCGTTTGTAACATTGAATTACAACTTTGAATATATACTCCATACATAATTGTCACCAAAATATGATCGGTCATAAGCAAAAACCTTAAAACATCACAAAGATTAAATCAACTCTGCATCAACTTTCTACATCCGATATTTAGTAACACATTCTACACATAAAGGTATCTTAAAAGTTGCACCCTATAAGAAGTGGTTTGAATCTAAAATAGTTCTCACGATATACAGGTAACACTTATACCCGGGCTTGATTATTTAGGTAATGTTCCTTGAGCTACCACATTACAAAATGATTAAATTATTCAGTATGTATTTATTTTAAAATATAGCTATAATGTTAGGATAGGTTTGGTTATACAAAAAAAATACTTTTATAGTAAACTAAATGCTTACTAAATTAAACGCATGACCTTAATTTTTCCTAATCCTGAGAAACAGACCTGCGCGATTAAATTCGTGACACTTATAATCAGATGTGAGCCCAGGATCTTTCATATGGTTACATAATATTATAATATAATATAGCTCTCTTAGGTAACGAAGTATAGGTTTACATGGTTTCGAGAGTGTATATTGACGCTTTGTACTTTTTAATGTAAATATTTAGGTTGGCCGTTTTTAAAATAACAAATTCCTTGTTTATAATGCATTTTAAAGAAAAAAATAAGTTATATAATGCGGAACTTATATAAAATATATATAGGCGGACCAAAAATTTTATCGTGAGGTATGATTCTATCAGATTCTACAGAGGACCTTAAGATCAAATTATACTAAATATCTAGTAGCGGTAAGAAAAAATTGATGCCATATAGGGTTTGAAAACACAATAAATGGTTAATATTAAAGTGCACATTCCTGAACTATGATATGTCCCATTCACTATTGTCTTCTGGGTGGATGACGACGAGTGTTGGGTGCATCCAGTTCGTGCACTACGTATTACCTAACTACAAGAAAAAAAGTTTACATATAGAATCAAAATTGTCACTATCTAATAATATTAACTATATCACATAATGTTTCGGTTTGTCCAATAATGTCTGGGCCACACGGCTGAAGAACTTCGAAGGAAAGGTAAGTCACGCAGAGCGTAACACGAGAGAATTGCGACTATGAACGAGTCTTGCAGAGAACAGACCAAGAAACTACGTCACGCAGAACGTAACGAATAATATTTACGATTCGATCGACGACTCGCCCAGAACAGACTGAGACTGGTTGCACGCCATGTCTTGTAAAGGAAAAGGATCGGCCGATAAAAGTAGCCTCTTCTCTGAAACATTTACATTCGTTTAGACTTTTAATATTTAACTTAAAACTAACTTTTCCCTTACTAGGAATATACGAACAATATATATATATAATTGTAATCCTAGGATAAAATTCTTTTTCTTGTTATATATATATAATTGTAATCCTAGGATAAAATTCTTTTTCTTGTTATATATATATATAATTGTAATCCTAGAATAAAATTCTTTTTCTTGTTTTACATATATATATACATATATATATATATATATATATATATATATATATATATATATATATATATATATGTATTTAATTCTTAACAAGAATTTTTATTTCATTTTCTTTATATATTGAAGCTTTTCGCAGATTGGTAGTATCAGCGATATCAAAACTTACTAAGTATTTTATAGAGTACAGATTTAGTCATAGAACTATAATAATGTACTTAATACGTTTTGGTAATGCTGATACAAAAAATCAGCGAAGAGCTTCAATGTATAGAGAAAAAGAAAATACAATTTCACGTTCATGAAAGCGTTTTAACCATATACATACCATTTATAACCACATATACCATGTATAACCATATATATATTTACAAATTTTCCTTATTTTTCCTTATACCTTTTTTTGTCCTCTATTTTCGTGAGAAATAAAAAAACCTTGTTTTAAATGTAAAGTGGAATTGAATTTAAATGTGTTTTGAAAAAAATATATAAAATTATGAATAATAGATTATTTGCCAATATTGTAATATCAATGAAGCAAGAACTTATAGTAATTTATTTCTAAAGAGATTATGAAACAATTTTATTTTCGCATATTTAACCAACATATAAATGTTCTCAGGAATGGAAAGACAGGATTTCTGTTTAATTTAGTTAGGAAGCCTTTGCGACTCAGCGTATACCCTCGGGAATATTTTCAAAGCACAAATGAAGTTAGCTTAGATTAAATTACAGGGACACTGTGGGATAACTTGACAAAATGTTTACTGATTCTCCAGAAAACGGGGAGTGGAGTACAAAAAGCTTAAAAAACATAAATCATTTATAAGATTAATCATTTATTGATTATCATGTTCAGTGTTCTAATGAATTTGAAAAAGTTATTATTTTCACATTGCTTATTTTCAGGTATCAAAATATAATACTGATTTTGTGTCTCATAGTTTTGTATTTTTTATTTGTAAAAAATTATAAAAACATCAATCTTATAAAATAATAAAAATGATTGACTGTTAAATTTATGTCCTATTTGGAGACAATTAGTTTCATGTTTGCAAACATTCAAAACAAACAAAGAACATACAGAATGTTTGGCTTCTATAACGAAAAAAAAACATAACAAAAAATGGCGTTTTAAGTATAGAAAATATTATAGGACTATTTAAAAAACATCCTATTTTCTATGATAAAATTTGAGAAATTTATTTCTAATGTTTAAACAATAAATAATATTGACAATAGTATAAGAAATGAACGACTACTTTCTTTGTTTTCATACATGGAGAGAGGGAATGAGTATTTATTCTTCATTTAGAAAATAGAGTAAACTAAACCAATTGAATTTAGAACTTATTAAAATACAACATTGTTCAAATAAAATGTCCGGAAGTCATGTATAAATAAGACATGTTTAATAAGACATGAAAGCTACTACAGCTAAACGTATGAGGAATATCGGTTACATCCTGGACTTCAGTGCTACCACTCAGTTGGGAATAAACTACCATTATTCTTTATAATCTTTTTCATTGGGGGTATCTGAATTAGTTTTTATTAGGTTTTCCAAATAATGATTTATTAGGTTTTATACATAACTTTTCTGTTGAGTTTTCTCTTCTCCGTTTTTTCCTTTCTATGACAATATCATAAAATACTTAATACAGTGATTATTACTAAATGCAATCATTATGAATCTGTAAAAGTTTCCCTTCAGACACTTTCACACCGAAAATTATGTAATACGATGAAAGCTTTTTCAAGAATTCACCAAATGAGATGACGTTTTAGATCTCTGAAATTAGAAATTAAAAAATCAAGAAAATTCTCGCTATACTGTATGTTTTTTTAAGTACAAGTAAGTGATAAATAATAATTATTTATTACTTACTTTTACTTATAAAACATACGGTATAGAGAGAATTTTCTTGATTTTCTAATTTATTGGAAGTAAAATGTGTTGATACAACTACAATTCACACACATACGAGCACACTGTCTTTATCACGTTCGCATATATAGATCAGTGGCAAGATCATCTTGGTTATAACAGTAATATAGAGATAAAATAATTTGATAGATTATTGAAAGGAGAAATCATTTTCCTCTTCTGGAGATGCTTTAGTTAGTTATTATTACACGTTTTGCAACTTTACTTCAAAATTTAAAGCCTTCTGTGTGTATGAGCGTTACTCCAAACCAGCTTTATTTTGTTTCGTCTGTTTTTTACTTTTACAATATTATTATACTTTGACGTTATCGTTTAATTTTGCAACCACTTCAAAGGCATCCTTATTAAACGTTTAGCCGAAGTTCCATACCTTAGAGATCTTACCCTTAAAATTTAATATCGGCGAACCTCTTGTTCGGCGTAAAAGTTTAATCACAGCAAACACTTTGAGTCGCATTGTATCGTACTCCCATGTTTTCTTCTAAAATTAAATTTTAGTTTCAAAGCGAAGATTGGTGTTATAAAGTTGAACTTCTTGCGCCGTCTTTTGTTGTATAGTTGTAATTAAATGTTACTTTCTTGTTTCAATATTTCTTTGTTTCATCAGTGTAAAACGAGAGTTAGCTTACAGGACTTCCTCACTACAGTGTTTTTATTGCATTTTATTTATACTACTACTACTTGCAAAATTACTTGTAAAGTGAACGTCTCGGCTCCCACGTATTGTAGTGATAAGGAGGCTTTAAACTTCAAACAAAACATTCTTAAGGCTAGAAAGTGGATTAAATAAAAAAAAAAGTGGTGGCTAAACCGAAAAGATTAATGGTGTATAGACAAAATATCTCAACCTCTAATCCATCGCTAGCCCTTTATTTTGCAAAGTGCAATTTTTCCCTCTTTATTTAACCCAGCAATGCATGACTTAGTAAGTTTATAAATTCTCTTTCGCGAGAACGGAACCAATATAATGGTTTTTGCACACTGCTATACAACCCAAACATTGTTTTATCAAATATACAAGGCCACGTGTCAATATTTGGGCTCAAGCCCTTTCTCTACCGTTAGTACTTTTTAATTACTAACTACTGTCACCGGATCACAAGAAGAGCCCTGGTGTAGAAATGAGTTAGCCTCGGTTTCCAGTTCTGCGTTTGCGCTCTCGATATATTCCTGAACTACAAACGTAACCTAACCGTAGGCTAGTTTTTTAGTAGTTATATTTTAGTAAGTAATATAACTATTTACAGATATGTAAAAGTACTAATTTTATTAGGAAAGGGTGCACAAAATAAATTATATATGATCTCATTTCTGCATTGTAATTTTCTGTAAATCTGAAGTTTTGTGTTAAAAATGATTTTAGGAATGACCTTATCGTTTTAACCTGCCTTAGGCCAGGGTTCTTCTCGTGTGCCGGTGACAGTAGTATGAAGTTGTAATTCCTTCTTTTTGTTAGCATTTGTAGATTTTTTCAGTGATATCGATTCAATGGCTGTTCTCCTTTGGTTTTTTTTACACTCATAAGAACTCTTCTCATACTCACCATCAGTCTCTGAACCACTTTGGTAAATATCCTTGTCCTTTTATAACTTCATCCCCATCAGTGTCAAGTTCTCTTCATGGATCTCTGGAATGGCATCTGATGGACCTGAAGCCGAACTAAAAGGACACTCTTCATCTCTCACACCCATCCAATAGAAGTACACAAATTTATTTAAATGCCTAATCTATTGAAATCAAAAAGTTTTTTGTACAATAATGGATCTATATAAATAATCAGAATATATAAAAAAAATTATAAAACAGAATATATTAAGGTTTGAAAATATATAGGCCTATCTAAAATAAGATAAAGTTAAGTAAAATAACCAGGTAATACATAAAAACACCCTTCTTATCTGTAAGAGAGATCCGTAAATATAAACTTCAATAAATAAAATGTTTTATAAAAAAAGCGATAGTTAATGTATGCTACAAGAAAGTGAGAAAGTAAAATAAAATATTCAGGAACACTTTAGAATTCGCAAGCGTGATATCTAAGGGACATAATTGAAAAACTATGGTTCCACATGTAACTAGGGATGTTCAGCTTGCTGTTGAACAATAAAAGAACTTGAGTTGGAAGAGTAGGAGACGGGAAGGACAGGTCTAAACGTATCAGTGTATGGGCTGCATTCTGTAAGATATTATGTCTGTAACAAAGTATTACGTAATTACGGATTCTGAACAATAAAGGAACTTGAGTTAAAAGAGTAGGAGACGGGAAGGACAGGTCTAAAATCAGTGTATGAGCTAAATCTCTCAGATATTATATCTGTAACGTGGTAATATTTTATGATGATTAAATAGTAATTATAATTAATTATGAAACCGCATATTGTAAAACTGTTAAATACCCAATGGAATAAACACTTTTAAATAAGATATTTCTTTTTTATATAGGCTAATGACAACACAGATAAATTAGCTTTTTTAAAACACTCAACGCTTCAAATTTTTTCTGAAATTCGAAACGTTGAGAGATTTAAAAAAGCAAAGTTATCTGTGATCTGTCATTAGCCTATATAAAAAATTAATAGGCAATAACAGACATTAAATAAATATATTAGTAAATATATTGATGTTAGGTGTGCCCAGATGAGACAATAAAAATGTGAGGCATGTAATCATGATATATAATTTAATTTAAAATGAGAATAAGTGAACAAAATTATTTTTTTCAGTATAATTTTTTTTAATACATTTTCTTAGGTATATGAAAACAAATAAATTTGATCACCCTCCTAAAATGTATGAATGAGGAGTAACTTTTTGGTAAATATTTTAGTATATTATAGACAGACTATGAAAACCAAAAAATAAATAAATTACTGGCACAGGTTTATTTTTAACGTCTCCAACATTTGAAAAAACAAAGGGTAAATTTACTTAAATTCCCAGCTAAATTTGATTGCAGTTATACCTTTTATTACAAAGAATAAAATCAGGGGTTTAAAATTGGGCCGGTCAAATTTTCTATATTCTAAATAAAAACGTAAGTTAAGCACGTATAAGCATGTATATATATAAGACAAATATTTTACCAATATACGAAGTAAAAGCAAAGTTTAACTAAGAACTAATATTCGTGAAAATTATGGCGATAAAATTTATTAAATGAAGTAATCCTTATGTGTTGAAGTTTGTTATGACAAATACAAAGAAATATGACAAATACAAAGAAATTTATTATGTTACATGAAAGTCTTCACTAGGAAGCAGGCCATGAGATTGCTTGTTATGTAAGATATATAGTAGGCCTTTCTTTTTTATGCTTACAGGAGGTTTTAAACCATATAAATAAAACCAGTTCTGTCTTGTTCTTTCAATACAAAATACATAAAGTGCACATATTCACTACAGTATTTTACACACTGTAAAGATACAACACCAAAACAATATAAAAAACGTTGAAATAACGGTACGGCTTGTATCAAATAATTCATGTTTAATACATAACATGAAATCGTTTCGCACATCGTTTCGTGTGCAATAAACATCACTGAATTCCCTTATCTGCCATTCCGTCAGTGTTTTACGGTATTGAACTGGTAGATTTTAAATAAAAAATCCTGGCTGGCCTTAATATACCAAATTGTATTGATGTACCCTAAATGTTCATTTTAAATTAATACCGATACCACGTTATATTGAAATGTTTGAAAGATATTTAATTTAATTCGAAAAATATACTGATCCTTAAAAAATTATCTACCCTTTTATTTGCATATACTACAATATCTATAAAACAGATAGTCAATTTGCAAATCTATGTAATGATGCAAAATTGTTTTATTTTATATGGTAAATAATTAATCTAGCACATTTTAAACTGATTGGTTACCGGGCAAACGTTTTAGGAAAGTAAGATTATGTTTATAGTTTTATTATAACTATTGCAATCATGGTATCAATTAAGTGTAGAATTTGGAGAAAAGCTAATAATATAATTGTAACATTAGTGCTGAACAAGGTGAGTTAAAATAATACAACTTTTATTTAAAAATAAGAGTGCAGTCTAGTTCCAAATAGAAGACGAATACGCGATCTAGTCTCGAAACCCCGTGTAGTAAGTCAACTTATTCGAAGTAACAGAAGCGAAAGATTGTCTACCTATTCAATATGACTTTTGAAAGTACTTGAAAAAACGTTTTAAAATGTGCCCGGTTTTGTGAAGTAACTGAAAACTGCTTAAGATGTAAAGAGTAGATTTGGGAGAAATTACTATCCCAGGAGCATTACATAGCCTAAAATCTGTAATAAACGTTTACTCTTCAGTCATGAATACATTATTTTTGTTTTCATAAATATGGATTACACTTTATATTTGTCAGTAAAATTAATTAAACAATATATAAAATTTAAATGTGAAATTAAATATGTAAACTATACTTGATATTACCTAATAGGCCTGTAACCGTAAACAAATTTATTATTTTTTAAAGTTTCATCTTTAAAAATTAAATTTAAAATTATCAAAACTAGGTATTTTAATAAAACATTTTTACTATAATTATTTTCAGTTTTACCATGATATTATGTTTCTTTCGTTACTTTAGTTTCAAGCAATTTACAGAAAATAACCTACTGGCATTACATTAATTTTTGTAACAAATATTAATTAACTTGTAACAAATATTTACTCGTAGAAATAGGAAACAAAATATATTTGACATATATCCAGAAAAACTCAATATTTTATAAGCGTCCTATTATCCGTGCTAACGTGTGCCAAGTCAAGGTCTCGCAACTCATTTTATTACTAAAAACGTAAATTATTAATAAATATGCAACCTATCAAGTAACATAATTAATCAATTACATTTTTACTGATTAATGTCTGAATAACAAATCGTACAATTTCTAATTAGGTGAATAGAAACTTTAATTTGACGGGATTAATTTGTCATTGTCATGATACGAAGTCCTGTAAGCAGATTAAACCAGGTTCAGGGTATCTGAAATGGCGACGTTGATTGTCAACCTTCTTGGATCATTCAAAAACCGTGGCTGCCCATCGATTATAATTGACTTTGTTAATAAGTCTTTCAATCTCTTAAGAATTCATATTTGCACTTCGCCGAATGCTCAGCGGTCGTTTGTAGCCAACACCTACATCTGGTTCTCTCCGTCGTTCTACATATCATGTGTTTAATACGTTAGTTTTATTTTACAATTTAAAAAAACTATTAATTTATTTAATTTTTCTTCCACTTAGGCCCATATTTCTTTAAACTATTTGTTATATTTCTATCTTACATCAATTACTAAGATTTTTGTTACATATTATTGATTTGTCACTTTATAAATTTCTATATATTATGTTAGTTTGTGGACGCTTCAAAACCTCAAAACGTACTGCAGACATTTAAGTCTAATTTTGACAAGACAAACGGCCCGCTTCAAAGATTGTTTTATTCATATTCAGCATCAGTAACATAACTGCCACCGCGAGAAAACGCCCCTTTTAATGGTCATCTGTGTGTCTGCAACCGCGTCATCAGTCGCAAGCGAGAGAATCACTCGCCACAGTACTAGATAAAGTGAACCACACTCATATGTGGGACATCACCTCTCCCCAATTACATAATTCTATAACAAAAACAAACGTATCCACTTGCCTCCCATTCAGGCTAAGGTGATTCTGTAACAAAATACTCGCCTTATTCGAGTTACTTTTCTGTACACAATATCAAGAGCACAGTGGTACAATATATTACAATAAAAATATTGAAAAGAACCCCAATACCACAAAAATAATCAAAAATAACAAATAAGACAAGTTACTTAAGATTAAACCCTTATGTACATTTCGATGACCATGTCATCATCATCAGAGGATCTAGTTACAAAACACAATCTAGCACACAAGAAGTTACAAACTAGAATGATCAATCATCATTCTAGTTTGTAACTTCTTGTGTGCTAGATTGTGTTTTGTAACTAGATCCTCTGATGATGTTGACATGGTCATCGAAATGTACATAAGGGTTTAATCTTAAGTAACTTGTCTTATTTGTTATTTTTGATTATTTTTGTGGTATTGGGGTTCTTTTCAATATTTTTATTGTAATATTACTTTTCTGTGACAAAGACTGGAAATAAAGTCAAATTAAAGGCAACATTTGTTTATTTTCGTGTAGTAGAACATATTTCATAAACATATTTATTTTCAAATTATTACTACTAATAGTTGAAACACTGCGTAAATGTAAACAAACAAGACACACAATTTTTAAATATTTTATTTATTTCAACTCGTTTTAATACTTCGGAGGTTCCTAAATTAGGTATAACTAGGATTCCTGAATGCTTACGCTTATATGCACTGAAACCAATCCAGCTCGAGTTTTTTAGATGTAAATACTTGAAATTAGTAAAAGTAGATGCAGTTGTATTCAGTTCTTCTATACTGATATAGTATATGATTTCAATTTTCAGAAAATAGATCTAATACTTTAGAATAGTATATCTAACATTTATATAGAAAATAATATAACATTTAAGAATTGCAGTAAAACATATGTTTTAGGCCTATAGCTTACATTATTGTAATTTTCATTCCTGATGATGTTGGTACTGTTTGCCAACGAAAAGCTTTGGATATAAAATAATAAATATTCTTGTATTTGAATAACCTATGTTGTTTTAAATTATTAAACAAGAAAACGTATTTTATATTTATATATATATATATATATATATATATATAAATATATATATATATATATATATATATATATATATATATATATATTATAACATAAACGTATGAGGCTAGAGAATACATTTAGCTGGTATAAAAAAAATTATAATAGTCTGTAGAAATCTTAAACAAAAGTGGCAAGAATAGTTACTAAAATACTGACAAAGTACTTAACCATTGTTCTATTTCAAGTATAGTCATTAAGGGGCTGTGGGAACTTTTAACCAAATAAAATACCAAGTATTTAAGGATGGGAGTTTCCGAGTGAATATACTTGACATAATAACACTGTAGCGTTAGAGAAATCTATTTGTAAAAGGTGTGGGAATAACCAGATTAACTAAAGAAATGTGACGGGGGAGAGATTATGCGAGGTTTGAAAAGTAAGTTATCGGTAGAGGGGTCTTGGAGGAACTTCAGAAGAGGGCAGGCCTATTGGGGGGGACCAATTGTCAGCAATGTTAATAAGGGGTGAATTTGTTTAATAGAATTAAGGGAGTTGTAAGTTTTTTATGTGTAAAATTTGAAAGTCGAAGTGAATGATTTAGTAAAAAATTAGGAAATTAGTTATGTGATAAATTGCAGCGAAGTAGCTATTTACGCTCAAGATTCCAGAAACTCATTTCTTCTTACATTAAAATTAGCCAAAAGAGCTTTATAAACCTAATAAATTCAGAAAAATTTTAAATTCATTGGTATAAATGATCTAGTTTTTTCACCACTTTCTAATTTATAAAAGATCAATAATAATGACCCAAGAGAAAGAACAAATAACACTGTAATTATTAAACTTTTGAATTAAAAACCTAAAGCCTCAAGAGTCCACCTCTTTAGTAATTGTAATATTAGTTAAGCAATCAATCTTGTCACTAAATAGTATTAAGGTAATTCGGTATAATGTGTAATAATTAAATGAAGGGAATAAATGCAAGTGATGTTAAATTTGATATGAGTGTTAATTATTTAGAAACCTGAAGGTGTGACTATAATAGTAATATAATTAAATATATAAACTAAAGGAAAAAGTTATTGAAATAACTTAGGTTATAATATATATCAAATCGTGTTTTAAGTTGGTTGCTTTTTAGTATGTTTAATAGTTGTAAGTAGAGTGACAAAATAAAATATGATAACGCTTTGGTTATGAATCTACGTAAAAGAAGTGTACAAAATTGTACAAGCCTATGATAATTAGGCTAAAGTAAATATGCTTTCAAGTTATTTGTCAGGAAAAAACATGTCATTTGATTTCAGTGTGATTTAATAAAAAGAGATTTGTAAATAAATATTTTGCTTTAGAGAAGGACAAGTGGGGATAGTAACTTATTGATTTTCCGAAGGCAGTGCGAATACAGAGCGCACCGGGTTTGTGTTTTAATCAGAAGAAGTAGACTCAGTCTCTCGACACTCGCTTTGAAACCGTGTAATGGTTATGCTCAACAAGTGTAAAAATAAATTAATTCAAGTCAACATTTTTAGCCGTTAGAAAAACCATGGTGTCCTTCTAACTTCTGTTGTGTAAACTACAAAACATTTCAACTGTGTAATTCATTTAAAATGAAAAAGTTGGTATTTATGTTTGAGTACATTCTTCTGTCTTTCCCAACATCAAAACACTATTCGTAGTTGACGGGTTTCGGATCAACTCCTTTCGTAAAACTTTAAACTATGCCCTTTAAAGTAGTATAATTATAGTTTCCAGTACTAATGAAAGTACAGTTTGAAGTTTTGATCTGAAACCCGTCAACGAAAAACAATGTTTTGATGTTACGAAAGGCAGAAGAACGTACTCAAATATAAATCAATATTTCTAACAAAAATAAACATGAGTATAAAGAATAATACAATCTGTTTTAAAAAAACAACAACAATACCTAACCTGACAAAAGTTAAAGTTTGAATTAAAAAAAAATTATTAAATTTTTGTATCTTTTAAACAACATTTCTAAGATTGTTTAGAAACTTCTGTTCGTCTGACAGTAAGAATCCCCGCTACATATTTACGTATCCATGTCGCTAAATGTTGAGGTAATGTTGGGTAGTTATGTTTTCAATACCTTTACTTTAATTATCTCTGATTAGTTGTAACTTCTCGATTGTATTTGTACTTTAACCACCTAAGAGCATTTGCAGCCATTCAAATCAGCATATATAAAAAGGAGTTTATTGCTTTTATACAACTTCATAACATCAATGCAGCAAATGCACACTCATGTTTTGCATTTATACAAGTTCTGTACTGCTTTCGCCTGCAATTTTAATTATAGCTTTTTATAATTGTTTCATTTTATATTTTGTATTTATTTTAGAAATTCGGCTAACAATATATAGATTTTACATTAAGATCAAATTCCAAGTAGAGAATATGCTGTTTGAAACCCAAATTCAACCAAAATTCAACCAAATTCAAAATTGAAGTATTAGCTTCTAAATCCAGTTTCAAAAATATTTTCAAATAATATTTGTTATTAATTACCTAAATTGTTAAATTTTCCCATAACTTTTGCAATAAAATCCTGATGTGAAAATTTATTTTGAGATATGTTTGTTTTCCAACGTTTAAGCTAGTTTTAGGGATTCAAGGTTATAACGACACAATTAATTAAATGATTAGGTCTACTACTAACTTTCAGGCGAATTCACACTCTAGTTAGAGGGACTCTAGTTATTTGGTCAAGATGTCTATCTATAGATTTACCATAATGTATTTTCAATTACCATTATAGTTCATTTAGTTAATTGTATCAGTTTTCTGTGACATGTGTTGTGCTTATTATCTAATTAATTGTATAGATATTTTTTCGTGACACAGTTAATGAAATTTCATTGTTTAACATTCGTATAATTTTCACAAAAACTAATATAGTTGTACATGTTTAAAGTACTTTTAACGAAAATTATTATTCATCCATTAGGAATCTCTAAACGAATTAATACTTTCCTGTTAATTAATTAGCTAAAATAAATTCTCTGAGCCAAAATGCCTCCCTTGCCTATCGCGCTCCAGGCATGGTTTAGGATCCCTTATACTGGAATTAACAGAGCAGAATAAATTATTCAACTGTTTAATTTCAACTTAGAACTAAATAAGAAAATCTTCGTTCATATCTGCCCTTGTTCCTGTACTACGGAAGACTAAACTCAAATGATACATACAGCAGACAGATTAAAGCTTCAATTATTCGCATCCCCGACCAAAAACGTAATATTAGGTTTTACTAATTAAACAGCTGTTGCCATTCATGAACAATAATACTGGAATATAATTTATTGTATGCTTTCGTTTTTAGATTTACCAGCGTATGACAGGAATAAATATAAATTTTAAGACTTAAAATATAAATTCATTTGATTTCGATGGCAAATAGATAAAATACCACAGAAGTCCCATTTCTGTGAAATAGAGCTAGTTAATGCGGTTGTGATGGACTGGTTTCACAGAAACGACTGGTTGCTTGTATGAATATATAATTTCTACATCGTTCTGATCTTGACCAATTCAAAACAACAGTTATTATTTACTTATTCGAATATTATTATTTTGTTGTAGTCCTTACTTTGACTTAGAATGTGTACTTTTTCTACTTACAATAAGTATGTCATTTTCGTGGGAAATCTGTCCCTGTCAACTCGTACTGAATCTATGGGGAGAAACTATGTCTGATGGTTTCACGAGACTTAAGCGGTAATGTGTTTTAGGTGTTGGTAAATTGGGGGCTGGGTATGTGCGTTTGATATAATAAAAAATGTTTATATATTTTGTATTCTTTATTGGTGTAAAAGCTGTCTCTCATTTTAAGTATCTGTAGTTTTAATGGGTTGGTTCGAATATATTTATGGTTATTATTTGTGGATACTGACCCATAAAGATGTTCCTATTGTGTTCCCTCAGGTTTTCTCTCCCTCTTAATATTTTTCAAACTATTGTGAATGCTGTTATAACGTATTATATACATCCTGCGAATATTATAAAATTTCTTCTACCTGTCAATATTTTGCTTGGTATATCTTTAAATTTTCTTTCAACTTTTCGCAGTTTAATTCCAAGTCTCGTCAGTATTACATTGATTTGGCTTGACCCTTTTCTCAAGAATTTTTTACTATACCCGAAAATTTCTTCTTTTTTGGCCAGATTGTTCATCATTACTGTGAAGACCAATCTTACATACACATTTGGGCATATATATTACTGTGATCGGATATACACAATATATTCGTTAATATATAGTCAAATCCAGTAAACATAACATTTTCAAATAGGAGAATACGATTTCCAGTTCACTGTTATTAATTTATTATAGTATGCGATTTAAAATCCCAATAACCTAATATTCGTGTTAGCTCTTATCTAAAGTCTAATTCCTCAACCCCGTCACCAGAACTTACGCCTATGATGAAAATCCAGTATGATTATTGTTTTGTGTGCTTTAGTTCCCTTAAAAGACTCTTCTTTCCTTCCAACAATACGTCTTTTTTCATAACTCTTTATATCTTGTTTTCCTTTCTCTTGTTTCTAAATTCATTCATTACTGTCCGTTTTTACCTTTACCTGTATTGTTCTTAAAGACGTCATCTTACTCTTTAATTTGGATCATTATATATTTCGTTTTTTCTATACTCTTTTCATTAGTGGTTTATCTATTTCTATTTTTTCTGTTCATATATTCAATTTATAAACCTCGCCCTCATAAAACTTCATAAATTCAAGGTTTTTTATAAAGTTTAAATAATAAGTCATGTTATAAAGAAGCTACAAAAGCAAAAGGTAGGATGGGATAAAAAATAATATTTATTATAAATTTACTGAGGACTGTCTACATCGCCAGGTTTGAAATATGTTTTGCGATATCAGTATCGTATAAATTCAATATAACTGTCAAATTTAGTTACAGGTAATAGTTAAACAACGCTATTAATTGCCAATTCTAAGACTTTCTTATACAAAAAACAACGATGAAGTAACCAGAATCTATAAATACCTATATGTAAATATAAATAAATGTTGTAATTTGATGTCGTAGTCTTAAAATAATTTCAAAGTTTGAGTAATAAGAAATTAATAATACAAATATAGAATAGTAAATTATTTATTAGGTAGTAATTATAAGAGAATCAATATTCGTAAATAAAAATCTGGTTCTAGTTTGTTTTAATACCTCCCGATTAAACCTCTAAACGTTTTGCAGGCTTTACACTTTAAATGAGGTTAAGAAAGAAAGAGGGTTTTGAAAACAAACGTGTCATTTCATGTACTGAACAACTATAAAGAAACGCTTCACGTTAAATTAAATTAAAATTGCGTGTTATGATATTGAAATATGAAAGGGAATAAACCTGCGAGTTTCAATCTCAAGTAAAAATCTGATGAAATGAATTTGTAGATTACTAGACCTGTGAAATATTACAGAAAGACTAACTTATGAAGGAAAGGGGAGGGCATATTATAGCATGAGATGATTTGTTGCTTCAGGGACGGATTTAATAAAGGTTTGAAGCCGAGATTAAAACTTGTTCTTTTCGGAAATATTACTTTTTCTTTAGCTACGAAATTTTATGAATTATCATTGTTTTTATTAAGAATATAGACTACCACAAAAATGCAAAAAATCTGCACTTTTTGAATTATACTGTAAAATAAATTATAAAACATCAATCTAAAATATAGTCTAATATCAGTCGAATATAGTTTTAAAATTTTACGCTACATATTTCAAATTCAAGAGAAACACGAAATTATATGGCCACAACAATACATTAGGTTTTTTACTACTTTTTCGGCTTTATCGCATTTACAAAAAAAAATCAATTTCATGTACTAAATTTTACAAATATCTGAATTCGTAATTTGAAAAATTCAAAAAGTACTTGAAATTTAACAGGCGCTGAATGTTTAACGAAATACATGTTGTTATTGCTTCCTGAAATATGTAGCACCACTAAACTATGCAAGCTTCGATTTAACAGAAAGGTTATTTTTTAAATCAAATGTCACAATAAAAAACTTTTATACAAAGACAAATTTATATAAAAACATATTGTATTCTTTTCAAAGACTTGAATTTTTAATAAATGGTCATGTGGTAGAAAAACTACGATAAACTTGTGCATTAAAAACATCTCAACGCAGATAACTACAAATGTTACCTTTAAAAAGAAGCGTAACATTTAATTGCAATAGAATTAAATACAAATTTACATTTATGTAAAATAATTGGCTGTCTGAGAACTGGAAATAACAGAGAAATTAAATGTGACTTTTAGGTTAAAACAACTACATTATAATATTTTCCTATGACACAAAATCTTGTGTTCGCCTTTTAACTGCACTTATAATACAATGTCAACATGTACAAATAATATATATGCATACATAAATACTGTATTTTTGTTACAAGTACTGTGTGTGTGTTCATTGCAAATATTATTACTAAAAGAACATATTGGAAACTACAGTACTGACATTACGAACAAGAAAAAACTTACTTCATGCAAATGTAACTTTAATTGAGTGGAAACACAATGAATAAGCGAAACGTTTGTAATTATTGTTTATTATATAACCTTAGTGTTAAAATATTTCAATGAGTAAATTATATACATGTAAGGGAGTCCCAGAAAGAAACGGAGAAACTTTCAGAGTTTACTACTCCTAACAAACTTGGTCACGATTTTTGATTAAAATCAAAAAGTATTTTTTTCAAACTTACATATAATATTAAAATAAATTCTCCTACACTAACTCCTAAGAAAAACAAGATAAGAGGAAAAATCTTGACCTAATCAAAATTGTATATAAAAATCCTAATCTAATTTTAAAAGTGATTACAATATAGAATTTGGAATAAAATCAGAATTTTAAAAAATCTCAGAGTTTTACTCATATATTTATATATGTTTATATATATTTAATATATAAACTTTCACTCTAATAAACAATTTATTGTCCTAAAATTCTTAATTGATTCGACATTATCAACATCTAAAAGTATCACTAGTTTTTAATATAAGAGCAGCAATACTTGACTTGTCTAATTTTTCGTATTATATATATATATATATATATATATATATATATATATATATATATATCATTATATATATTATTATTATTTTGTTTAAACTTCGTTTAACATTTCTTCAAATATGCATCTGGTCACAATCATCACAATTCACTTTTTAAATCCGTGATTTGTCTAATCTTTCTACATTATCTTTAGTATTGGCTAATAAATGCTTTAAAATGTTATGATTTTTATACACAACTTTAGCTTAACGCGCCTAAACATTCGTTCCAACCTTTCCAAAGGTAATTTTAGATTATTTCTAAAATTTTTATTCTCTTTCTTCATTATAATATCATCAATAAATTTTAGGACCATAACCGTGAAATATCTCTATACTCTTATTCCTTACAAATTCAAACTTTTTTTCATTGAAAATTATTTAATAATAATACATTTATTAAACTTTTAAAAGTTGCAAATTTGTGTTGCTTACTATTGTTTGAATCTTTTGGAATTAATCTTCCGCTAGGTGTTAAAATCTTTCGCTTTCTATAAATGTGGAATTCTATTTTATTCCTTTCTCTATTACAAAAACATCACAATGCGGTAAATATTTTCTTTTTCGATCTTATGAGTAAATTTGACGTTAGGCTCTTGATATATTATTAAACTTTAAAAATTGATCTTTTTGAAATGCCTTTATATTAATCACATGTAAAATATCATTCACGTATCTAATCCAGACACGAGGAAAATAATTCAGTTTCTCTTTCAATCATTGTTTAAACCTACTTATAAAAAGTTCTGCTATAAAAAGGTGAAAGACTGTTCCCTATTGTCTTGCCATCTTCTTTATATTAGTTAAAGCAACCTCTCACAACAAATTCAACAAATTTTATTTTAACCTAATGTACATTTCGATTACAAATGAGAGTCATTTGTAAAATACCTCTGAAGATGATTACTTTGTAATCGAAATACACATTATGTTTGAATAAAAATTGTTGAATTTGTGGTGAGAGGTTGTGTTAATTAACATAAACATTTACGCCACAGTTGCTTCAAGTTGTTGCCATCGTCTTGTTCATAAAACATATAATAAATTTAAAATAATTATTACTCACACATAAAAGTTAGGTAATTTACCAACTCTTTTTTTCGACATCATTTTCAACCAAAACTCTTTACAAATCTTAAGTTTCATTTATAGGAATACTTAGAAGAAGAAAACTCATATCAAATGAAAATAAAATTTCATCTTTAGTATATCTAATATATTTAACCTTCATTAGAAAATCTACTGTATTTTTTAACCGAAAATAATGACAAATTACGTTTAAAATGACTCAATTATCCAAGTAACCATTTAGATCATATGTACGTTTGTGAGTCAATTACCCTAGGTTTTCTACCCTAGATAAAATAGGGTTAGAAAAAAATTAAAATTATACCTATTTTTTTTTAATGATAAAATTATAGTTCTTAATTGCGTGTGCAGTTTCTTTTACAAATTTATTTAGACTATTTTTTTCATAACTTATTGTGGTCCCGATTCTAACAAATTGTTAACTCACTTTATATAATGTTCTTTTTCATGATGACTACAGCGTTACTCTAGTCTTAAGGTATTTTACACCTTATAACAATATTTTACACTTTCCGTATTTAATTCTTACTGGCGTTATTTAAAGAAGATATTAAACTGTTGACAAGTACCACCAGTTCTTCTAAGTTATTGTTTATACTATTACTAACACAATACTTCAATTGTTTACCAAATATATGTACCTCCTTAAGAGAAAAGTCGATTTTCGTTTAATTCTAAATAAATTCAAGTTCTGGCCAATGTTAGTATAGACTTTATTAACATTCAACCCTTTTTTATTAAGATCAATAAATTTGCGATTTAATATCCTGACATTATTTTGGGTTTGTGTTTATTAACTACAGAAACTTTTGTAGTGAATTCATCCAACTAGTTTTACATTGTTTTATCTATTTTCAGATCCAAGTGCAAAATTTCAATTGCACTGTAAATTTTGGTACCATTTATAGTTGTTCGAGTCAAGAATAGCCGCCCAGCCAAACAATGCACTTATTATGCCAATCATAAATGCCATCCATCTTCAAGACAGCGTCAAGCCTCACACCGCTAAGGCGACAAAGTAAAATACACCGGTAAACCGTTGATTACATTCTCCTCAATCTATATTTTCTCTCTTGGAAGTGTTTTGTTTGTGCACTTGAAATAATTTATTCGAAAAGGACGACTCGAAAACAATTGAGAAGGGGAAGAGCGCGTGCGAAATTGGTTGACAGCCAATTATCTAAACTTCAATATTGACAAAAGTGTGCAGAACGTGCTGTAGACTACATACAGAAAAGCTGTAGGTTGATTTTAATTTTTACCCTATACCTAGGAGGGGTTTAAACTTTACAGTGGTAGTCTATGGTGTTTTTCTAAATTTCCTGATGTGTTTATACTCTGGTCAATTCTTGTAAATACCTCAAAAGAAGTTTCATTGACATGTAAATTGTGTATACATTTTTATATTTTTCTACTGAAAAGACTGTAGAATACTATCGTATGATTACATTAATATATTTTCCTAAATGTGTTCAGTATTATTGGTAAAAGAGAAACGGTAAATTTTTGAAAGTTTAAAATAAAAGCTAAATAAAGTTTAAAAAATTTCTGTAAGCGTTTCAAACTTAGTAAGTAAATGTATTTTTTTTTACGAGAAAGTAAATTTGATAAGAAGAAGAATGTATCTATTGTAAAACACTATAAGGTTTTCCTAGTCATACACAATATTGCAAAATTTAACAATTTATAAAATAAAGTTTTTTTTCTTAATACTGCTAGACATATATTAGAATCAATGGTATTTATGTTTATTCCGAAGCTACAATTTAGGATTATACTTGAATTATTTAATAAAATTAATATAATAATAACTCAAATTCATTTCAAATTAATTACCTAAAATTACTGGATGATGATACTACTTTTAATAAACATGTACTGAATACAAACCTGTGAAATATTTAATTCATAAAAATAATTTAATTATAAAAGTACCCAGCATAAAGATCTCTGTTTCGTTCTCTTTTAATAAAAACTTGAAGCACTCATATCACGGAGGCAACAGATGTTTGTTTTTGTTCCAACTGTAATGCAAATGTCTCTTAGCGATGTTGTTACATTTCGGTAAAATTAAAAGTTCTTTACCCAAATAACTTAGGGGAAAATATCCATGTTTGTCTGTTAACTAATTTATACTTAATATTGTACTATTAATGTTCTTTAAAATATCAATCTATTTATTTTTATTTTTCATGGTCGTTATCTACCAGTTTGTTTATTGGTTCAGTTCACCTCTCTCTCTCTCTCTCTCTCTCTCTCTCTCTCTCTCTCTCTCTCTCTCTCTCTCTCTCTCTCTCTCTCTCCCTCCCCCTCTCTCTCTCTCTCTCTCTCTCTCTCTCTCTCTCTCTCTCTCTCTCTCTCTCTCTCTCTCTCTCTCTCTCTCTCTCTCTCTCTCTCTCTCTCTATCAAAATTAGAAGTGTATAAAATTATATTTTTGGTGTTAAGTCAGTTTGGAGCATTATTCGACTTTACATAAAGTGACCACAATATCGCGATAATAAAAGCGTAATCTGCTGCACTATAATATACAGACGAGATTTATAAAAACGTATTACTAGCCGCTCATACATGGATATATTTTAACTCATTGCATCAATAGTTATGGCGGACGTACATATTTTCTAGATTTATAAATATGATAAATAAAGTTTGTTTTAAATTGCATTTTTAAATAAGTTTGTAATCGTATATATTTTGAAAATACATACCATTTTCCGACAATAAAGGTTAATGTCTTCTGGTAAAAAGGAAATTTCTATCTACACTACTGTATGTGAACGATAAAGTTAAAACACAAATATATATAGCTTTTCAATCCGTGAAAAGTTATGAATGGAAAAGAAATTATTTACACCAAGCCAGAAAAATACAAACTCATCACAGTTAAAAAAAATTATAATACAATTTTAAATCATAATAGACAAAACTGTTTGAGTTAGTCAATTATTTATTTTTACAACCCCACTACTTCGTATCGTGAACTAATGTTTTAAAACATTGTGTGAACTCTTGCCCTCAACCAATAACCTCAACACGAAACGTGATAACTTCTCTTGAAACTCTGCAAATATAACGTAATATGTAATAACTTCTGATTTACAATCACATAACTCATACACAGATAACACAGTATCGTATATATCTGAGTTGTTCAGGAGTTTACGTGAAATAATATTGCTTCTTCAAAAACTATCTCGTAATCAAAACAATTCCACTACTTAGAACCAGTTGGTTTCACTACCTTAAAAGAAAATAAACAGTAAATATCAGGATGAGCAGTGTAAACTTAACTTTAAACACTTATTTGGTTCAAACGACATCGAAAACTTGCTAAAATATATGAGATCTTAGGATATCATAATTGTACAGAATTTATACGTGGTAAAAAGCATGGTTATATCGATTTCATATCTTTACAAGGAAATACAGATTATTTGAAATGTTGTCATGTAAAACTCTGAAATTATATTTTAGTATAAACAGTATTTCTTTAAAATTATCATAATTACCAAATAGTATGTTTCTACTTTGGATTTAGTTTTAAGGTTTTAAATTTCCACTCTTGTAATTTGAAAAAATTATCAATAATAGAACCATTTTCAACATCATAGATAAATCTCAATACTTCAGAGTAAAGTTAGATGGTTGTGTATATTTATTAAATAAATCATCCGTGTAATTAGGTTTCTAGATTGTCAAGACATTCAGCTGAAACGGTAATAGGCTACTTAGTATGATAATTGCATGCAAATGTTAATGGCGCCGTCAACAGTTAGGGTTTGCGAAGTGTAACATGGCCTGCGGGGTAATACTGACCTTTGATTATCGCCGTTTACATACTGCTTGCATTTCACGGTTGTCTTAACCATTTTCGGTAATGTCTTGTATAAATATCAACTGTTTTAATGTCATAATTAATATCTCTACAATATTTTATTCTAAAAGTACATAATTTGTCTTAAACACATTTACTCCTTGCTAATTTTAAATAACGAAAACCAATGGAAAAATATGTTTGTAATTACAATTATTATATATCCATTTGTGTTTACGAAAAACACAGTTATCCTAATACATACTGAAATATGTTGTTTTGACTTGGCAGAGACCAAAAAAACATAAAATACTAAAGTTTAGTAGCATTTCAAATATCATTTACAGGTTTTATTAGTATATTTTTTTATAATACAGTAATAGCCGAATTTTACTGTTCTGTTGTACTTATAAAATATCTTTGGCATACCCGTGATCAATATGTTCTTAGCTGCTGCATTTAATATTCGCTAGAAAGGGTGAATTTTCTAAATAGGCTGAAACGTAACTCTTTAACATAATGTTTTAAAAACACATTGTTCAAAAACTGACCACTGCAATAATTCAAACTTGTAGGTTTACACACGGAAAATCGCTGGATGAGCGAGGATCGTATGTATAATGTAAACTGAAAAAAACATAAGCATTATGAGTAGTAATATTTATAATTTGATTCCAAATTTAACTTGAACTACTTGTTCTCACTTTTGTATTTTAACGTATACAAAGATGTGAAACCTGCCTATAGTATCACTTATCTTTGGTTTAATGAGAATGGCCGTTTCGGAACATGAGATCCTTTGTCAGCTCAGGCCGTAACTAAACTCTTGACCTTTTTGGTTGAATTGGGGGAGGAAACGAGTGGGTTAGAGATAATATAGCTATAATTGGTAATATTTTAAGGAGGTTTTGGAGTTGTGAACTAATTAGTGTGCGTACGTTTTATTGTAGCTGGTGTTTGAATATTCTTTGTGTTTTGATTTGTTTGTAAATTTCGTATTTTTTAATTAATCGAAGTCAGATATTTGTATTTAGTTTAAGTAGAATTTATAAGATTAGTGATATTGTGTATTGCCGACATATATGCCTGGATCTCATAAAATATTTTTAATATACCGGAATCCGCTTGGCAGAAGGAAATCGTTATAAAACACTGTATCCTACATTTTACGTACTCATTCGATCCATCCCTGCAAAGAAGTCATTTTAAATTCCATATTGTCATGCGTATTTTATAATAAATGTCATTTCTTTAGATATTATATTCCTATATTTATATAAACTATAACAAAAAAAGATTGGTTGTATTTGCGTTAAAGTTGCGACTGCAATATCCATTGTAATGTGGGCCAATACAAAATGTAAATAATACAAGGGTGATCTTGTCGTCAATCTAGATCTCCGCGTAGATAAAGTGTTTTTTTTTAATAAAACGGTAACTCAAGATTTAGTGAAAGTTGTATAGTAAAGTTCAATTATTTAAAGATGTTCACACGGTGATGGACGACTATAAAGTAAAAGAAACGTTAGCTTTTACTGAATAAAAACAAAAGACATCACTCAAAACCTAAAATTCATCAGTACAGTAACTTAATATATTTTCCCATATAGTCATGATATATGTCAGTGCTATTATACCAGTACTTCGATCCAAATGTAGTCTCCAGCCGTCAACGTTTGACGCCATGATGGTTTTAATTTGAGTTCTTCATTTCTAACGAATTGTTTTCTGCCTGTTCAAAAAGTGATATTCCTTGAATTTCTAAAACAAGTGGCAACAAGTTAGGTGTTGGTATGGATATGTCAGACCTTTAAGATATTCTTGTGTTCTACATTTTCATGAGAACGAGAAGAGTCGGGGATCAAATATGGGGTTTTTCCTTGGTTTTGAGGGAGAAAGAGGTCGAGTGCCGTTGTTACATAGATTGGTGCTGTATAAACATCGATACCTAGACACCGGCTGATCCGGGGATGAGAGAGTTTTGGGATGCAAACCCTAAAACACAAAGGTAAAAAAATGTGTATTAAAAAATGAATTTTACTGCGCATCTAATAAAAAAACTGTTTTTCTATATTGACTCGCCACTTTTTAATACTCACAGAGCACACAACGTAACCAAATTTCAACGAAACTCTGCTCACACTGGGGCCTAGTGTTTCGGTGGTAGGGGGTCTGCTCAACGAGTGATGTGCCAAAACCTTCAGGCTATTTATATTTAGATTCCTTTATACATTACATCGTGTGATTTTACGTTATCGTACCATTACAGATAAAAAACTTGTAATGGCGAGAAGATTTCGCTCTAGTGAGTTGTATAAATAATCTAATGCATGACTTACTCACTGTCACCACAGATGTAGTTTCCCCTATAATGACCAATTATATAGATTAGAGTTTTATGCAGTGGAACATTTATTCTGTTTGTGTAAGAGTTATGTAAAAACAACGCATAATGAAAACGTTCGTTGGCGCGTTTAATTCATTTAGTCCCATCATGATTGCTAATCTCATACAGTGAAATATCTTTCGTATTTTAGAAGCCCATAATTAATGGGCCCTTAGGTGATAAATGGATGTTGACCAAACCGACATCTGGAGGATGCATACCTTCTGTTAGAAATAGATATATGGCCTCTGTGTATTTTTCTTTAGTAATGATTATAAATGAATTAACCTATAACGTCTATCGCTAACATTAGATTTGTAACCTTGCCTGTAGCTACTTACTTGCAGTTCAAAGTGTTTTTCTGGATTTTATTTGAAGTTTTAAGGCTACGAAAACGATTGCTTACGAAGAAAAGAAAAGGATAACAAACGTATAGGGATAAAGAATTGATAGGGATAAGGCAAATACCAAGGTGTCACGCCTTCAAGGTCGCTCACCTGAAGTAGATCTACTCTTATCGGGGTTGTAAAAACTGTATGCACCCCCTTGATAGAAAACGAAATGAAAGGTAGATGAATATGAGGGGCTAAACAAAAAACATTATTTCGTAAGAACTGCAAATAAAGAAACAATAATTAGTTGTGAGGTCAGGGTCACCTACAGGAAGAACCTTCGTTACATGCATGCTCTCAGTCGGAATGATGAAAGGTGTCAGCCCGTTAACCTGTGCCCCATTATAATCAGGAATGTTATATCAGTTTGACACGATGGGTTTTGTTATACGAGCATTATTGTTTGAACACTACAAAGGGTAGATTTACAAATATGGCTCAGAGATTTAAACAAAATGCCTACGTGTATGCCTACTTTCTCATATTCCAGTTCACGATGTCTCAATATTATAATTATTCTTCCTCCTAAATTACTTAAATAAAATACTCTCGAGTCCTTGAATTTTTTACCAAATCATCTGGTGTTTCAAACTTTATTGGCTCCCTTATGCTGCTGATTTTTCTTCTGCCTTCTCACAACGTCTATTTCTTTGTTTGTTCTTGGGCTTGGGTGGAAACTTCTGGAAATTTTTCAAGATCCAAGTGTTCATTGGACGTGCTTCTCGTGCATGTTTAAAGATTTTTCTCCATAAAACTCCTTGGTCTCTCGTTGTCCCAATCAATCGCATATCAAGTGATCGAGTCATGTCTTACTTTACCTACAACGTAGACTTTCGAAGTATATTATTATTTATGGCATACCAGGTAGTGACGGTCTACCTACACAGCACACGCAGACTCCTCCTCTTAACCGTTGTTTAACTCTGGACCCAGTCGAAAAAAGTAAAATTTGAAACAAGCAAACGAGCCGGAACCTGTACCGCTGCTTG